>CM021774.1:9087922-9132933 GCA_011076525.1 Nettapus auritus
CCCGCCCTCCCGCCCCGTTGCCATAGCGACGTGCGCCGCTCGCCCACCCCATTGGCAGCGCGCCGCCCCGCGGCACGCCGGGAGTTGTAGTCCCGTTGCCCTCGCGTTGCCGTGGTAACGGGGCTGCGAGGCCTGAAGAGGCCTGGAGGTCCCGCAGGCCCCGCGGCCTCCCCGGGCACAAGGGGCGGGCACAGCTCGGGCTCGGCTCCGGCGCCTTTATTGGGGGCTGCCCCCGGCCCTGCAGCGGGCGGCTGGGGCTCGGTGGGTGGGAGGGCAACGGTGGAATCCTCCCCGGGCTCACAGGAGGGTCTTCATCAGCGCCTGGGCCTGCTTCAGCTCTGCGGGGAGAAACAGCAGGCGGCGGGGCTGCGGTGTGAGGCAGGGGCTCTGCCCGCAGCACCCTCCCGCACTCCCCGGGCCTACCTGCCAGCAGCACCCGGAACTTTTCTGCAGACACAGCCACGGGGACGGCCGCCGCCGTGCCACCGCTGCCCTGGTCCCGCATGCGGAGCAGCAGGTGCACGAGGGGCTCGCCCACGTCCTGCAGCTCGCTGGAGCTCAGCGTGTAGTCCACCCGCCAGGAGACCGAGTCCAGTTGGCTCACTGTGATGGGACGGCAGGGTCAGGGCCTCCCCCCCGCACCCTGCAGCCTCCCCCAGAATAACCCAAACACCAAAAAATAACCCAGATGCATCCTCAAGAGGGAGAGACCCTGAGCAGCCTCTCTCCCCTGACCCGTAACACCATGGGGCAGATGTACGGGGGACACCAAAAGCTGCACTCACATCGCAGGCTGCAGGCCCTGAGGCTCTCCTGCAGGGAGCTCTGCTTCTCCTCGTAGGACCGGCACAACCCCATGGCGTGTTCTGCCCAAGAAAAAAGACAACACACACAAAAAGCACCCACTGATGCCAGCTCCAGCCCTGCTGCAGCCAAACCCCAGGCGTGCTGCACCGGGACATGGCCCAAACACCTGGAAGAGACCCTGGAGGCAGACAGCATGAGCGGGATGTGGCACAGAAAGAATGAGAGGGTGAGGACAGCCCCATCCTGCACTGCTCAGTGTGGGACTGTGCACAGCGGACGTGCTGCCGGCTCAGCTGAGGGGCTGCCCCCAATGCCCGCCCTGTGTCCCACCTTTGGGCAGCCCCAGCTGCTGCAGCTCGCTGGACAGGGACTCGCCATCCACGTTGTGCTTGGCTGCGCTGGAGAAGATGAAGTCGAGGACGGCGATTGTGGCCTTCACATCGCCAGACTCTGTGGGGAGGAGAGGATTAAGCCCGACGGCGGCAGCCAGACCCCCTCTAGGAGGCTCCAGGTGGGGAGTGTGGGGCCCTCAGCAGCAACAGAGTGGCAGGGCTCACCCAACTTGGCATCCGACGTCAGCTTCAGGATCTTCTCATACTGTAGGAGATGAGAGCACACACTAATTATACAATAAAGCAATACTTTAATTCCATTAGCGCTATAACTCTGCACTATGGTGTAAAATTTTAACTAAGGCAGAGGCTTGGAGAGCTGGCGTAGCCCCAGGTGGGGTGGCAGTGGATTACCACATCCCCCTGGCAGCTGAGCACTCACGTCGATGGCCTCTCCCAGCAGCTCCCGCAGCACCTGGGCGCAGATCAGCTTCAGCTTCACGGAGGACTGGGGGGGACAAGGACGGGTCAGCGCCCCCAAAACGGCAGCTGAGCCCGGCTCCGGGGTGGAGGGGCGGAGGGGGGGGGGGTGGAGAAGAGGGGCGCAGACACTCAACGATTTTGGCCAGGACGCTGATCTCGGCCAGCACCCAGTCGGGGCAGTCCAGGTCCCCGCAGAACCGGAACCGCTGCGGAGGAAAGGGGCGGTGAGAGCCCCGCCGCGGCCCCGAGCCCCCCAGGGGGAAGCGCGGCTCCCGGCCCCCCCGCCCCGCTCCCCGGCCCCACCATGTCTCCGCCGGGCGCGTCCCTCCGACTCCTCCTCCGCGACCCGGAACCGCTCCGGCCCCGCGCTGTGCTCGGCGGAACCGGGGGAGGGCAGCGGGAGGGAGGGGACGGAGAGTCCCGACCTCGGGGCTGGGGGCGGCACCGGGAGCGGAGCCCGCCCCCCTGCCGCCAGCAGAGGGGTCCCGGGCCGGGCTGCAGCCCCCGGGGCTCAGTGCCCGCCCTGGGGCTCCTGGGGGCGGCGCTGGGGCCGTGGCCGGGAGGTCCCGGGGTGGTCCCGGCCGGGTCCCGGCTCCCCGGGAGCGCCGCAGCCGCGCAGGGCGGGGGGGGCTCAGGTGTGGGGGGGGGCTGGATCATACCCCGCCCCTCTAGTCCCAGCCCCGCCCCTCTATCCAAGGCCCCGCCCCTTCGGCTCCCGCCCCTCCCTCGTTGCGTTCCCGCCGCGCCCGATCTCCCGCCCTCAGTCCCCACTCAGGTCCGACCCTCACTACGCTTCCCCACCCTAAAGCTGCGTGGGCGGGGCAGAAAGGGGAGCGCTGAGCCGGGATTGGGCGCACCTCGAGCCGCCCAGGGTCTCGATTGGCTGCGGGGCGGAGTCGGGCGTGGCCAGAGGCTTAAGAGCAAGCGGGGGTGGTGACGCTGCCTGGGCTCAGAGCTCAGCGCGGGGCTGTGTGACCGGGGCGGCCTCTTCTCGGGGCTTGTGATGGGGAGGCTGAGCGCGGTGGTCTCGGGGGCTGAATGCCGGCTGGGGGGGGGCAGGGGCTGCTCTGTTTCCCAAAAAGCCAAAGTGCTGCTGTTGTCAGAGCTTCACAACAGAGGATGATTTTTTTTTTTTTCTCGTGGTGTTTGGATTGTGCTACATTTTTTTCTCCCTAAATTCTTATTTTCAGTTTGTATCCTTCTTTCTGGGTCATACCACTCTATAAATGGATTGATTTTTTTTTTTTAATAGTTCCCCTGCCTATGCGTTGGGTTTCACTGCCAACATGACCGTTTCAGCTCGAGCACTCTGTTTCACCCTGGATCTCTGTTCTCAGTGTGTGACCTGTATTTTCATCTTATGCCATTGTATAAATATTGACTTATACTTGTTTAATTAGGGCTTTGTCCCTCATGCACCGGGTTTCACCACTGGTGTGCTGCCTTCGGTTCACATCCTCTGTTTTTAGCTTGTGCCTGGTGTTTCCACCTTGGATCGTTAAATCTCATTTTGATCTGTGATCTCAGCTCTTGCCATTATATAAATATATAAGCCTGTGTGCTGTGTTCCCCATCTCCACGGTCTTTATTTTCAGTTTGTGTCCTGTTTTTTAGCTCCAGCTCTTTTCAGCCCTAGCTCTCCATCTCAGCACCAGCTGCTGGTCGCTCAGGAGTGGAGATGCTCAGCCTTCTGTCAGCTCTGGCTGATTTCAGCTGGTTTTGAAAGGCCATAAATCAATCGCTATCACAGTTGTATGTTGTGCAAGCATTGATTGGTTAATTAATTTATCAGGAAGTGTTGCAAGCTGTGTACCAGCATTGTATACTCAGCCCTTTTACGGGTCTCAGGAAGGCGGGACTCAGTCTCTGCTGTCAAACGCTGAGGAAAGCAACAGTTGGTACTTTTCCTGAGATGCAGCAGCCCCCAGCCGGCTTTCAGCCCCCGAGGCCGCCGCGCTCAGCCTCCCCTTTCCAGCACTGAGAGGCCGCCGCCATTCAGCTGTCCACTGGCCTCCGAGCCTCGACAGCACCGCCCCCCTCCCCACCCTCCCTCCCTCGGCGCTCTTAAGCCCCCCCAATCGCGACCCTGGGCGGCTCGAGGTGCTCCCAATCCCGACGCAGCGCTCCCCGTTCCGCCCCGCCCACGGGGCTGCGGGGGGGGGAGGGGGGAAACACGGTGAGGGTCGGACCTGAGTGGGGACTGCGGGCGGGAGGTCGGGCGCGGCGGGAATGCGGCGAGGCAGGGGCGTGGCCGCGCTGCTGGGGGCGGGGCCTCTCCAAAGTCCCCCTCAGCCGCGGCTCCGCAGCGGGGGTGGTGGCGGAAGCGGGAGCTGCAGCAGGCGGTCGGAAAGGCCTGGAGACGGGCACGAGCCGTAACGAGACAGAGGTGTGAGAAGCCGCAGAAGCATCAAGGTGCACGGAGCGTGCCAAGCTGAGACAGAGCTGAAAACGAACCACGGGGTACGAGCTGAAAACGTAGGTCCGGGATGAAACACGCAGCAAGAGGTGAAAACGTAGATTCGGGGATGAAACCGCGGCCGTCAGCCAGCGCTGGGAATATCTGGAGCAGCCCTCCCCTGCAGCGCGGGGACGAGGCTGAAGCTGTCACCCCTGGGCGAGGGGCAGGCCTGGGGCAGCAGCCGCAGGGCCCGGCAGCGGCAGCAGCTGTGCCCGGGAGCGTCTGTCCCCAGCACGGCGGCAGGGCCCCGCGGGAGCGGACCTGAGTGAGGACTGAAGGCGGGAGGTCGGGCACGGCCGGGCAGCTCGCACCGCCCTCCCTCGGCCCCTGCCCCGCGCCCCTCGGGACGCCGCCGGGCTGTCCTTTCAGCGCCGGCTGATGGCAGCTGGATTTGACAAGGCTATAAATCACTGTCAGAACTTGGCTATCGATATTAACTGTCATATTGTACACTGCGGTTATTGACCGGTTACTTAATTAATTTGAATCATAGAATATTAAAGGTTGGAAAAGCCCTTCACGATCATCTGGTCCAACCATCCTCCTACCACCACCGTCACTCCCTGAACCCTGTCCCTAAGCACAACGTCCAACCTCTCCTTGAACACCCCCAGGGACGGTGACTCCACCACCTCGCTGGGCAACCCATCCCAATGCTTGACTGCTCTTTCTGAGAAGAAATGTCTCCTCATTTCCAACCTGAACCTTCCCTGGCACAACTTGCAGTCATTCCCTCTGGCCCTATCACTAGCTGCCTGTGAGAAGAGGCCAACCCCCAGCTCCCCACACCTTTCTTTCAGGCACTTACAGAGAGCAATGAGGTCTTCCCTGAGCCTCCTCTTCTCCAGACCGAACACCCCCAGTTCCCTCAGCCGCTTCTCACAGGACTTGTGTCCCAGGCCCTTCACCAGCTTTGTTACCCTTCTCTGGACATGCTCCAGGGCCTCAATGTCCTTCTGGTAGTGAGGGGCCCAAAACTGAACACAGCACTCAAGGTGTGGCCTCATGGCTGTACACCAGCATTGAGTAAAGAGTCTGTGGGCAAAAAGGGTCTTTTCTGTTCAGCTTTCTTCTTCCACTATCTCATATATCAACTTAATCCTGGTGCACACTGTCCTCCAGCACTTCCAGGACACAGGTGACTGGATCCCTGCCCCTGGTGAGGGCCCGTGGGCCCTGCTCTCCCCCCCACACCCCCAGCCACCTTGGCTACTTTCCCAGCCCCAAAGAGCAGCACTCCACCCTTTTGGGAGTCTCAGAATCAAGGGACTCAGCCCCTGCTGTCAAGCTCTGGCAAAAGCAGCACTTGAGCTTCTTGGGAGATGCAGCAGCCCCCAGCCAGCTTTCAGCCCCTGAGACCGCCGCGCTCAGCCTCCCCTCCCCAGCCCCGAGAGGCCGCCGCCAAGGGCCCGCAGGGCTTCACCCCCAACAAGCAAACCCCGAGCCCGGCTCCGCCCCCGCGCGTTCTTTAGCCCCTGGCTCTGCCCGGCTCAGCCCCGCAGCCAATCCCGACGCTCGGCATCTCTAGGTGCACTCAATCCCAGGGCAGCACTCCCCGTTCTGCCACGCCCACAGGGCTGAGGCTCGGGGCTGGGGGGGGGGGGTGGAGCGAGGGTCGGACCTGAGTGGGGACTGAGGGGGGAAGGCCGGGCACGGCGGGAACGCGGCGAGGGAGGGGCGGGGCCAAGCTCCAGCCCCGCCCCCACCTGAGCCCCTCCCCGCCCCGCGAGGCTGCGGCGCCCCCGGGGAGCCGGGACCCGGCCGGGGCCACCCCGGGACCTCCCGACCACGGCCCCAGCTCCGCCCCCAGGAGCCCCAGGGCGGGCACTGAGCCCCGGGGGCTGCAGCCCGGCCCGGGACCCCTCTGCTGGCGGCAGGGGGCTGGCCCAGCCCCGATGGAGGCAGCCCCGCAGCTGGGGCTCCGGCAGCTCCCACCGGAGCGGCGGCGCAGGGAGCAGCAGGGGCACAGCTCGTCCTTTGCAGGCTTTATTGAGGGCTCGCCCCGCGCTCATGCCCCGGCAGAACCGCGGGCGCAGCCCCTCCGCGCGATGCCCACGGCCACAGCGACCCCAGCCAGCGCCACGGCCACGGCCACGCACACCAGCCCCGTCCCGGCGCCGGGCGCCGTCACCGCTGCACCTGCAAAACGCAAGCAAGTCGTCAGAGCGCCGCACCGAGGCAGAACTGCGGGGCCCTGGCTGCTTGGCACTTACCGTCCCCTCCATCCCGCTGCTCTCCAATGGCTCCTGGGTCCGCCGAGAGCAGCACGGGGCCGATGACCACGTCAGCTTCAATCTCTTTCCCTGGGCAGGACGGAACCATGAGCCGGGCTCACCCCGTCCCACACGTCCCCACCCGCCCCCAGGACCTTACCCTCAGGTGCATCCCGACGGAAGCGGCGGCCAGGCCATCGCTCCAGGGGGTTGAGCCTCCGGGAGAGCGCGGGGGGCTCACAGTTGCCCGTCTCACAGCAGCTGCAGATGTCCCGGGTGCCTTCCACCGGCACCCAGCTGGAGCAGGGCAGGAGCACCATTACTGGCAGGTAGGGACCCCCAGCACCCAGCCCTCCCTGGAGTTTTGGTGCCCAGAGGAACCCCCGGAGCATTGCCAGACCCTGGAGCATGGCCAGGGTTGGGCCACCACAGTGGTGGAGCTTGGGATTGATGTCCCAGCATCTGCTGCCTCCTTGTCCATCCCACCCAAACCCACAGAGGATTGGTGTCCTGTGCTTGGATGGCTTGGCTGCTGACCCCGTTTGGGTCCATAAAAACGCCCTGGGGTCTGTGCCACAGCTACTCACGTGTTTCTGGCTTTATTGAAGGAGCAAGCCTTGTTTTGGGGGTCTGGGGCTTGGTCTGCCGGCGTCACCTTCAGGTGGCAGGTGATGTAGATCTGGGGGGAGGCAGCGGAAGAGCTGGGCATCTCTCTTTGGGGCCACGGTGCCCATGAGGACACAGTCAGGCTCTAGGGACACACGCATGCAGCCTTACCAGGTTCCTGGTGTCCCCCGCGAACCTGAACACGTCGATTCTGAACCGCAGCATGTCCTCCTGCGGCCGGGGGGTTATGAAGGCAGAGCTGGTGTCATCCAGCCTCCCGTCCACCAGGCACCTAGACACAGAATGGGTGGTGTCAGCATCCCAAAGGGCCCCCGAAGCACAGCACTCACCCGGGGCTCACCCGTTGAAGTCGATGATGGCGTAGTGGGGCGAGGAGTCGCCGTCGGGGCTCAGGGCAGCCACGCAGCTGTCCACGAAAAGCCGCAGGGGCACGTGGCTCTCAGTGCTGACCTCCGCCTGGATGTTGAGGATGTCTCCCAGCTGGAAGCCGGTGAAGGGCCTCTCCGCGCTCCAGTCCTCTGCAAGGCAGAGTAGTGACAATTGGGGTGTCCCCAGGGGGCAAGAGTTGGGACCGTGGAGGTGATGCCCCGGGGAGAAACACCCGTGCTGGATTTGGGCACGTTGGCTGCCCCAGTTGGGCAACTGTGACCAGGGCTTTTCTGTACTGGGTGGGGAATGCCCTCTGGTACATGCCACCTACCATTCATGAGGCGCAGGGAGAACACCAGCCTCTCCTCGGCCGACAAGGTGGAGCTGAAGGGAGCCCAGGTGGGCCGGATGGCATTGCTGCTCACATTCTCCCTCCTGCCAAGGGATGGTGTCAGGACACAACCGGAGACCGAGGGGATTAAAGGGGGGTGGCGAGTATGCGGAGCCCTTACCTGGGGTAGTGGCACTCGATAGGGATGACGGCGGGGTTGGTGCGGATGATGACGGGGTTGCTGGCAGGGCTGGGGTCATAGTTGATGAGTGTGCGGTAGATGAGGGCATCCGGTGTCACCTGGGCAGGGAAAGGCTGCAACACTGGCAGCAAGACCACCAAGACCTCCCCACCACCCCCTACGCACCCCAGAACCATCATTGTCCCACCAGAAAACACAAATAAAAGGGTAAAATGCTGAGCTGGGGACTTTGCGCCATCGGAGGTTATCTGGTTGGAAGCGCAAATCGGCTCTGGGGGAAAGAAAAACCTCCTTTTTGGGAGCGACACCCCCTCGCCCCTTCCACTCATCCAGGGCAAGGGTGGGAGCGGGTCTCACCTGCACGACGCTGCCGCACTCGTGGAGGCCGGCGGCGAAGGTGACGGTGTTGTGGGCGGCGTTGAGCGAAGAGTGCTTGCATGCCGCCGGGCCCAGCGTCAGGTCGGCCACGTTGATGAGGCGCCCGGTGCCGAAGAGGTCCCTGTGCACAGTCACCACCAGCTGCGCCTCCTGGCACTGCACCGTCACGGGCTGCGAGCCGGGCACGGCCCGCGAGTGGGACTCGGCCCCCCAGGACCAGGCAGAGGGGTCCCCCCGCGCCCCCCAGGAGAAGTCCCAGGGCGTGTAGGAGGCCACCTCGGCCACCAGCCAGCAGAGCAGCCCCAGCGTCAAGCCACCGCAGCGTTGCATCCCGCCTGCTTCCAGCACTCCCAGCTCAGGGATCCAGGGCTGCGCCGCGATGCTTTATATCCCCAAGCCCCCGGAGCCATCCACCCGGGGGGGACGGGGAGGCAGAGTCATTTCCGGGGTGCCAGGCCCCCCATCCCAGGCTGCCCAAGGCGAGAGAAAAACATCCTCGTCAGCCTCTTTGGGGGAATTGTTTAGAAAACTCAGCAGAAGCCGGAGACGGGGAGACGGGTACAAAGTGGCTTGTTTAGGTTACGCGGGTGATAAGGGGCTTTTCAAGGCCCCCGGGGAGGTGACAGGAGCAGGGGGAGCCGGGGGGAGCCCAGGCCCGGCCGCTTCTCGCCGCCCCCTCCTCGAGGAGCAGCCCTGCCCAGCGCCGCCAGCCCCCTGGGACGCTGCTCTTCCCGCTTGGACGCTGCTGCTCCCAGAGCCCCCAGCCCACGCAGGGACTTTTTGCAGCCCCCCCACGGGCTGCTCGAGCAGCAGCTGCTGGAGCTCCCTCATCAGTGTCATGAGCGTGGCAGTGCTCAGCCAGCACCCGTTAATCCCTGTTTCGGCCTCGGTGCTGCCAGCCACGAGGCGAGGGCAGGGCCAGGCTGTGAGATGTGGCCCCACGTTATCACCTCTCCTCGGGCCGTGTTTGTTTTGCTGCTGGCAAGGAAAATGGAAGGGGATGCAGGGAGCAAGGCGAGGCGCTCCACCCCGCGTTCCCTTCCCAGCACCCAGTTCTGGAGCGGGGAAACACACAGGGCTGGCCATTGACAGCCCTCAGGGAGAGGGACGGCTGATTGAAACTACCCCCCCACACCTTCAGCCCCTTCTTTTGAGTGTCCTTGTCTCCTTTCCCCCAGTCCTGCCAGGGCACAGCAGACCCAGGGTGCTCTGTTCCACTCCCCAGATCCTTCTGCACTTCTTGGGACATCTCCAGCCAGCCTCACGCAAGGGCAGCAGGACGATGTGGGTGTCTGAACAGGAGCAGCTTTTCCCACCATTTGCTGGGAAATTGAAATGAAATGGAAACAAGGTCTGGGGCCAGGTGTCAGCCAGCATGCTCCTAGCAGAAACCCTGCTGATTTAGGAGCTGGGGATGGCTCATACCTGCTGCAAGGTTCCCCAAAAGCTGCATGATATTCCCACATCATCCTGTCAAAATCCTAACCCTTCTGCCTTTCCTGCTGGCTCATTTCCCTACGGAGCCAGCCAGGGCTTCTCAGTGTTTAAGATACCTTGAGACTGCTGCTTGCGTAGAAATGCCAGGGATTCCAGCAGGGAGCCTCCGTCTTTGGCAGAATATTTGGCAAAGGCACTCGTGCTGACGGAAAGATAAGGGCAGCGGGCGATGCTGAATCAGTAAATAAGTGGGCAGCCCCACTGGGGGAGCCTCAGCACGAGGGCAGCAGCACGGCCAGGTCCTTGGCTGGGGAGGTCAGGGGTCTGGGGGTGCTAGGGCTTGATCCCGGGGCTGGATCCCCCCAGGGAAGAGCCCCTCTGGGGGGGGGGTGCTGCCTGCCATGCACGGCTCCAGCTATCCAGGGTGAAAAGGCTCCGAGGTGGGAGGTGTTTGGCTCTGGAGAAGGGAATTTCTGCTCCCGGCTGAGCCCTGACAACTTGTCCCTGTGCTCCTCTCTCCCATCTGTTCCAAGTGGAAGACGATGCTGGCCATGTACCAGCACGGCCAGGAACCCAAGCACAGAGCTGGGGGAGGCAGAGAGCAGACAGGCCCAGGGCAACCCCACAGCAGTGTTTTTCCCCCTATTGTACAGAGGAGACTTGCAAGCACATCTCCTTTTTGCTTGTATCACAGAGCTTTAAGTCAAAAGGCAGCTGGGGACGGGGCTCAGGGGGGGATGACAGGAGCTGTTAAGGGGGAAAACTGCTCATGGGTGCAAGCCAGAGAGTGAGAGAGTGTTTCCCCATCCCAAGTCTCTTTATAGAGCTGATTTGTCCAAAATTTTTCTTCCTTCTTGGAGGCAGATGGGTGCTGCCAGCCTTCAGAGCCCCCCAGCTCCCGCCACATCTCTGTGCCCCCCTGCTTTGCTCTGGAAAACAGCTCTAGGGGACTTGGTGCCACCAATCTAGTGTATTGAGAAAGTATTATTAAAAAAAAAAAAAAAAAAAAAAAAAAAAAAAAAAAAGCAGCCCTGTGGAGCATCCTGCCCATGCAGGGCAGCAGAGGGAGGACCACATTCCAAGCCAACGTGGCTGCAGCCCGCCCCAAAGCCTCTTTCTGGGGGGGAGCGGGGGCAGAAATTCCGATCCCTGCCCCAAGGACTGTTTGCACACATAAATATGTAACAAGCCTTGGGGGAAAAGTGTAAACAGTCCTTGGGGCAGGGACTGGAATTCCTGCCTCACCCCATCCCAGGAAGAGCCCAACTCACCCGCCCTGGCGTTGGGCTCCCCTCCTTGCCCAGCAAGGCCCGAGTTGTCCCCAGGCAGGAGAGCTGCCCTGGGCCCCGCTGCAGCTCCCTGCACCAAAGGGCCTTCAGTTTAGGGATCCTCAGAGCCCCTTCTCCTCACCTGCAGCAGGAGCAGGGCTGGAACAACTCAGCCTGCTTCCCAAGCTCAGGCTTGTGGTGGTTACCTGCTCCCTGCTGGGTTTCCTTTCCCAGATCTGCTTTTTCCAGGAGGCCAGTCTGCACACAGAGCACTGCAGCTTTAGCACAGGACATGAAGAAAAGAAACCTGGGGGGTTTCTGGTTAACTCACCTGCCCTACACGCTCCAAGTTTTACTGAGCCCTCAGCTCCACCTGGCTTTAGCTTAATTTCCACTGTGAGTGAGGAATTACCAACAGAGCATTTTTAAGGCTAAAACCCCTGCTTCTATGAAGAAGGGCAGGGTGCATGCTGATTTTTCACATGGGTTCCCTGGTGGGTGCTGAGAGGGTCCCTAAGGCTCCACAAAGCCCTGCTAAGGGCAGGGAAACAAGACCCAGAGGGGCTGAGAGAGGCAAAGCAGCCCAGCTAATGGGTTAAAATGGGGATTTTATGGATGAAAACATGGATTTGCTTAGCTCAGGCTCCAATGTTCTTCTCCACCCCCATCCCAGGAAGTCCCCCAGCCTTTCAGGTTTACTCTTCTTTATTAGACAGGCTATAAAAGCTGACAACATCTCAGACAGGATTGCTGGGCTGGCAGCAGGCAGTCAGAACTCCCAGAGCAGCCAGGACCAGGACGACCAAGCCAAGAACCGCAGCCAGCCCCAGGACCAGCCCCAGGCGACCTCCTGCAGCTGGGGAGGAGAAGCAGGGAGGTGTTATAGGGGCAGAGCTAGGGCCTTCCACAGCCTGCCCTACATCTCTGCCCTCACCCTACCTCCTGAGGGCATCCTGCTCCTGGTGGGATGCTGCCAGCTGTGGATGAGCAGGGGGCCAAGCACGACATCCTCTTCTTCCACGATGGGATCTGGAAGAAGAGGGGGACACAGGGCTCTGATGAGCTCCTCTGGATGTTTAGCTCCCCAAAGAACATTCAGCTCCCACCACCCAGCTCAGAGCGAGCTGGCCCAGCAGTGCCAGAGCCCAGGAGGGATGCAAAAGCCCACAAACCTACCACGCTGGGAGGAGAGGTCCCTCCGGGAGCGTCCTCCTTGCCAGCGGGAGGAAGCCTGGAGCCTCCTGGAGAGTCCCCCCAAGGAGCAGCGCCGGCCCTCACAGCAGGAGCACACATCCCGAGGGCCTTCCACAGGCATCCAGCTGCAAGAGAGCCAGGTGACCAGCCTGCCCTTTATTGGGACCCCTCACACACTTCGGGGTCTCGAGGAGAGGCCCGGAGCCCCCCAGGTACTCACAGGCTGCTGGCTTTGTCAAAGGAGCAAGCCTTGTTCAGGGCATCTGGAGCACGGTCGGCCAGGGAGGCCTTCAGGTGGCAGGTGATGTAGATCTGGGGGGAGGAAAAGCAGAGCAGAAGGGGTCAGCGCTGCTAGAGGGGTCCCCAAAAGTAGCACTGCCACCCCAGGGGAGCCCTGGGCCACAACCCAGAAGTGACAACACGGGGTGACCCCTCTGAGAGGTATTTGCCTCAGGAAAGTGGTTTCGGGCCAAGCTGTGCTTGGGAACCAGGGGGTTCCCTTCGGGGAGGATTTACCAGGCTGCTGGAGTCTGCTGTGAACTTGAACGCATCCACTGTGAACTGGAGCACGTCTGGCCGCGGCCTCGGGGATATGAAAGCCGAGGTGGCGTCATCCAGCTGCCCGTCCACCAGGCACCTAGGCAAAAAGGCAAGGCCAGCAGGTTTCTCCTTGCCAGAAACCCAGGAGGAAAGGCGCCCCTACCCGAGGCACGGCCAGCTCGTACCCGCTGAAGTCGATGAAGGCATACTGGGGCGAGGAGCCCCTCTCCGGGGCTGGGGCAGCCACACAGCTGTCCACAAAGAGCCGCAGGGGCGCGTGGTTCTCCACATTGACCCCAGCTTGGAAGTGCAGGACCTCTCCCAGCTGGAACACGGCCGAGGCTCTCTCAGCACTCCAGTCATCTGGAAGCAGAGCAGGCCTTCCTGAACGAGGAGCTGGGGGGCTCCTGGTGCTTCTCTCCCACCCAAGGGAGCCCTGGTGGCCACCCACGTTGCCCTGAAGCCTGGTGGCCCCAAAAAAAGCAACACATCCGTATCTCACCAGCCCGCCCTGGGGTGAAACCAGCACCAACCATGCCACCTAGTGGAAGCCCGGCCACCCCAAAGGACCCTGCCCGAGGAGACCCTGGCCCCAAACCCACCGCTCATCAGGCGCAGGGAGAACAGCAGCTTCTGCTCCGAGGCCACGGTGGAGCGGAAAGGTGCCCAGGTGGGCCTGACGGCACTGCTGCTCACATTGCTCCTCCTGGGGAGAGGGATGCCCCAGTTAGAAGGCTCCGTGGCAGCAGGGTTTGGGAGGTATTCATCCACATCCACTCACCTGGGGTAGTGGCACTCAATGGGAACCACGGCGGGGCTGGTGCGGATGATGACGGGGTTGCCTGTGTGGACCGGGCTGTAATTTAACGTTGTGCTGTAGATTAGAGCATCAGGGGTCACCTGGGGAGAGATGAGATGCATTATCCTCCATTAAGAGCTACTTGAGTGGAGCAACACATTGAAGCCTGGCTCCTCAGTGCTAAGAGGTTTCCTCCGGCCACCAGCAGCTGTGCAGCACCCATCCTGCCACAGGGACCCTCCTGCCTGTCCCAGCACTGTCTGGCCAGCAGCACAGCTGGATGTAGGGGTGCTTAAGGTATTTTTTTCTTATTTCCTTGTCCCCAGAAGGAGGGTCTGTCCCCAAGGGAGCTTAGCTCAGGGGGGTTTACTGAAGGTATCTGCTGGCTTCTCACCCCGATGTCCCCAAGCCTCTCCAGAGGAGAGAGACCAAAGGTAATTTCCTTCAGAGCAGCATTATGCCATGCTCTAGCAACAGTGGGCAGCACCTAGAGGTCTCCTAAGCTCAGCACCAGCTGCTGGGGTTCCCAGGATTCCTGGACTGCATCTGGAGGAGGTGACCACAGCACACACAGGAGGGTTTGGAGATCTGTCAGGAGAAACCCAGCTTCTGCCTGGTCCATGCCCTTCCCTGCTGATGCACCAGAGCTGTCCCCCACCCAGACAGTACAGCTTCTGCCACCCCTAAAACCAGAATGAGATTCCCAGCTCCTGGAAAAGGCTTTTAAGCTTTTAAAGCCCAACCACACCACTCTGCCAAAGCGGGACACACTTCACCAAGCATTACATCAGCTCTAGCCCATCGGCGAGCAGCGGAGCATCACAGCAGCAGGGAGCCTGCCCTCAGCTAACAAAACCACCAGGTTTTATCGGCAGGCATTTACAGGGCTGGCAGCTGCTGCCTTTCTAGGGATGACTTCAACGCTGTGAGATGGAGGAGAGAAGCCAGCCTGAAGCCCCTAGGGGGATGACCAAATGCTCAGCAGCCCTTCCCTGCACACAGCACCCCAATAGAAGATCCAGCTCCCATCCTTACCCTTAGGGTGCTGCCACATTCGTGCAGCCCGGCCACAAATGTCACCATGTTCTCAGCAGCATTTTGGGCTGTGGCTGGGCAGGCAGCTGTGCCCAGGGTCAGGTCCCCAGCCCGGACCAGGCGCCCGGTGCCGAAGAGGTCCTGGTGCACCGTGAGCACCACCTGTGCCTCCTGGCACTGCACGGCCACGGGGTGCAGGGGAGCAGCAGCCTGGAGCTGGGAGACATCCACCCATGCCCACGGGGAGAAGTTAGGGGGCTGCCCCACAGCAGGAGCCCCCCATAGCTCTGCCTCCCCTCTCAGGAAGCCCCAGGGGTTGTAAGCAGCAGCAGCTGCCTCCCACAGCAGCCAGCAGAAAAGAGCAAACCCCAGGCTGCTCCTAGACCTCATCCTGCCCACCAGAGCCCAGCACAAAGAGCATCAGCTGCCACGGGGGTTTTGTAGCCCTCACCTCCTGTCAAGGGTGATTGGCAGCAGGTGAGACCAGCTGGATCCCTGGGGAGCCCATCCTGGTGGGTGCTAATTAGCTAACGAGCTGCTGGATCCCTTGCCAAAGTAGGGGTTTTGGATTTTAGCCAGCTGGAGGTTTTTATTTATGCCTTGTCTGGTAATAACTAGCCCTACCAAAAGATGGGTTCCACCTCCAGAGAATGGGCTCCTGGTGCTGTGGGGGGTTCTGGGGTTGGAAGGAGGTGGCATCTTCCCTTTCTTCAGGTCCCCAAACTTGTCCCTGTCCCAGCTCCTTCAGCCCTGCAATGATCCTTGTGGAGCTGCTCATGCCAAGGGCAACTGGGGGTCTCCAGGGCACGAGGGATTCACGGCTGGCTCTTTACCCAAGAAAAGGTGATCTGGGGCCAGGAAGGACAAGAGGACATTTTATCTCGAATCAGGTGGAATAATAAAAGGAAAAGAAAACAAAAAATCATGCATTTCCTGGGGAGGGACATGTGCCAGAGAGCTTTGGGAGTCCTGGGGCATTGGGCAGCCTCCAGGACCTGGGGGAAGGTGAAGCCCATAGCCCACCTCCCAGCCCAAACCGCGTCCGTGCTGCTGCAGGAGCAGCCTCCACACGGTGGCATCCTCCCTCCAAGCCGCATTCCCCGCGGGATTTTAGCAAAAGGGAGGAAAAGGCTTGTTTAACCCCTCCCTGAACAGACCCACCCCACTTCCCGGCCAGGACCGGTGCTGGGATGAGCGGTACCAAAACACCGAGTAGAACGATCATTATTAGGAATAATAACACTTTTATGAGAAATGAGGCGTCCCCGAGGGCGAGGAGGCCAGGTCCTCGTGCTGGAGGCCATAAATCGAGGAGGAGGACGAGGGTGGCTCCGGGCAGCAGGGCGCTGGGGGCAGCTCGGGGCTTTGCTCCTGGCCCCAGGGGACCCTCGGTGCTCGCCGGGGGGCGTCAAGGAATCGAGGAGCAGAGGCAAAGTATTTGTGACACACACCAAAATAGAGAAATTATTTATTTCATCTGCAGCTGGATGCTCTGGGCAGCAGCACCCATCCCCAAGAAAGCATTTGGAAGGCTCCCCCAACAGTCTGGCAAACCCAGAGGGGACACAAAGGCACAGCAAGGTGGCAGGAGCGGGGCCAAGACCAGAGCCACCAGCAAGGCAACATCAGAGGTAAAACCAGGGATGTGAGCCTGCAGGGCTCGCTGCGGATGAGCCAGGATTTTGGACCGTGGGGTACCACCAACTTTCAGTAATTTTCCTTGTTTTTTATATCTTTTGGCACATCGCTGCCCGCTGGGGTCTCACAGCTTTCATCCTGCTGCCTCTGGAAGTAGACCTTGACCTTGCTCAGGTTGCGGACTTTCTTTTCAGAGCCGTGCCGGTGAGCGTTAACCAGAACACACAGCTTCTGGAGACCCTTCCTGGGGTCGTGCTGGTGGCAAGACCACAGCTCAGAGAGGCCGACGTTGCACGCAGCCAACCTTTGGGCTGACGCCTTGGTGAGGAGCTTCTCCTCCAGCAGGGGCTGGAGGGAGGCCAAGCACCCCAGGCTGGTGTGGCTGAGGACCAACCTGGGTTTCTTCACCAGGTCGATGTCCAGCACCTCACACAGGTCCTTCACGGCCGTGGCGTTCTCCATGGCACTGTGGTCACTGAGGTCCCGCCACAGGTAACTGCTGGCCAGGTTCTTCAGCCTGTAGTTGTCCCTCTTGGGGACCTCCTCCTTTATCAGGGGCAGGACATCCAGGAAGCCGTACACAGCGGAGCTGAACTCCTCGCTCTTGCCCAGGACCATCAGAGCCTCCAGGAGGGTGGGAAGGGGCAGTGAGCAGAACCCGAACCCACTCAGGATGGGCCTGTGGATGGCGTGGAGGTGGCCAAGCAGATTCCTCAGGCCGACCTCGCAGACGCTGTTTTTGGCCATCAGGCTGGACAAACATTTCACCGGCTGGATGAGGACTGGCAATATCTGCTCCCCGTCGACCACTGCCATCTGGATGATCTCGTTTTCTGGAGAAGACCCGAGGGAAGAGAGTGAGGAGAAATGAAGGAAAAGCAGAATTAGTCCTACTCGGTAGAGAAATAAAACAGACTGAGTTGCTCTAACAGCCTCAACAGCAACAGGGGGATGAGTGATCCATCCTTTTGTCCACCTCCATCCTCAGCTTCTGGATCAGCCCCACACCACGAACGTGAGGGTTCCTACAGCTCTTAGAGGGTGGACTAAGGAGAGGGGCTTGGGAAGTAAAATCCACCTTGCCCAAAAGGGACTGGCACATGGGAAGAAGCGGGGGACCCACGTTTTCATGTGGAAGATGCAATGGCACAGGGCTTAGCCATCTCAGAGGAATCTCCCCATGGCCCTATGGGTTTCATGCTTCTGCCAGCCCTCCAACTGTTTCAAAACACAACAGCAAGTCCTCTTAGGGGCTTGAGAGATTGTCCTCTCTCCTACATAGCCAAGGCCAGGGTGGAAATGCCTGAACTTCCCCCCACCCCAAAAAAATACAGAGATACTGCCAGCAGCGGGGATCAAAACCAGTTTCGACATGGCACACTCGTTGCAGAAGATGTCCCCAGTTAGGATCTTACTCAAAATCTTCACATCAAAGAAGACCAGGGACCCTTGTCTCGTGTCCATTGTGTTCTGGAGATGGATGGGGAAGCCCAGGTACTCTTCGCTGGTGCTGTCATCGAGCATGTTACTGAGACCATCCAGCAGGCTGGAGTCCTGGAGGAGCAAAAATTAGCTCTTACCAAATGTCTCAAGAAGAACTGGGGTTGCAGCTCTGGGTGCTGATGTGTCCTGGAGGTTACCAAAGCCCAGAAATGTATTCTAACTACCTGCTGGAGCCCTGGAGGTGTAAGAAGCCCCTCCAGATGGTCATGAAGACTTGCCTCCTCCAGCACCCCAGACCAATGTGATGTGTCCATGGGGGGTGACCCACTTGGACCCATCCTAACTGGCTTTCTGCTCAAAGATGGCAGAAAAGTTGGGGCTACCAAAGAGCTGAAGGGTTTTGAGAGAGGTATTTTGGTGCTCAGGAGTGAAGAGTTCCTTGCCAGGGCATGTTGGGACAGCCCTGGGGGTCTGGAAGCACCAAGTGGTGCAGCCTCCATGGCTTAGACAGCGAGCAACGCACGGCCAAGCACGAAAAACAGCACTTACCATCGACTCCTCATCCACGCTGTCCTCTTCAGCGCTTTCCAAGCTGGGATTATTGCTATCTGCCGGGGTAGGAAAGACGTGCCCATGAGTTTGGACAGATTCCTCCTCAAGCCACAGATAAAAAATATACCATGATGGAAAATTCCACCCATGGCTTCATTGCTCAGGACATGAAGAACCTCAGGCTCACCGCTTACCCATGTTGCAGAGCCCCCCGTTGCTATCCAGCACGCCTTCCAACAGGCCATCATCCATGGCGGGTGCCAAAAAGCTGGTCCCAGGCTGCTCCTCGCATCTTGGCCTCTGCGGGGCCAGCATGTTCCATCCATCATCGTCCTCTTCAACCTTCATCACCTTCACTGGCGATGGCAGCGTGTTGGTGTTTTTGTCCGTCTTCCTCTTCGCAGGGGTGGAGGTAGAGGGGGCCTACTTGCCAAAGCAGAGCCCATTGAGCATCCTTACATGCTCAGGATGGACATTTTGGTCCTTGGCCAACGCAGTGGTCTGAGGGAAGGACTGACGATCCTCAAGCCTTGTCACCTCTGGCCACTCGTTTGAATCCAAGGTAACAATCCCAAGGTAATGGCCCCAGGGTAATGGCCCCAAGGTAACGACCCCAAGGTAATGACCCCAAGGCAGGTGAGATGTGTGAGTGCAGGTCCCACCACACACTTTGCTTGGGTGAGCAAACATCTGCCCATTATACCAGCCTGGGACTGTGATGGCTTCATGTGGGGACCACAAGAGGACACGGGGCAAGGGACGGAGGTGGAAGCAATGAGTAGGAGGTGGGAGGGTGGCAGATTGGTGCTTGGAGATGAGTGCGTATGGGGAGCTGGGTCCTGGGCTTTGGAAGGGGAGGGGGTGAAATGAGACAGAGCAGAGGATTCCTATTTTGAGGAGATGTAAAGCATGCAGTGGTGGCAAGGGGCATGAGCTGGAGAGCTGGCATGGCACAGGGAAGGAACTTCTCTGAGGCCGTTGGTGCCTCAGAGGCAATTTATGGCTGATGGTGCCATCCTCCAGCTGGTTTCCCAGCCCCATGTCCCTGCGCAAAGCAAACATTTGTCTTGCCCAGACAGGTTCTGCTGCCCTGTGCCCAGCACCATGTCCCCGCCACTAGCACCAGGCTCCCTGCCCAAGTCCCACCCCAAATCCCCGGGGCAGGACCCCTCTGGACTGTGTGTGGTGATGCTGGACCAGTCCCAGTCCGGGGGTGGGACTGGAAACCATCAGAGAGCTCGCACCAGGTGGCTCTGCAGCCCAGCTCCCCTTTCAAAGCAAGACAGGTGGGGACAGTGGGAAAGCAGCAGCCAAATGCCCAGGCAAAGGTAGCCCCGGATGAAATCCCGGCACAACACGAGCAGAAAGCCTCACCTGGTGGGAGTTCTCCGTGGCTGGAGCAGGGGCAGCTTCTGAAAGAACAAAAACACAGCGGGTTGAGAGCCAGCAGGGCTGGAGGTGCAGAAGGTGCAGGTGGCCATGGGGACGCTGGAACTGTGGGTAACCCCAAATCCCACCAGGAGATGCTGCAGAGGCCAAGTTCAAGCAGTGAGGCTGCAGGCTGGGTTGGAGCACTGCCTGCTTGCCCTGCTGCCCACCCTGGCATGAAACCCTTTCCCCTCTGGGTTTGCAGCTCGTGGAGGTGCCCGCATGTGCTGGGAAGGGAAAAAAGCTGTTAGTAGCATCATGCAGTGAGAAGTTAACATGATTTGGCAGCTGGGGGCATGCCACCCTGCCAAACCCAGCCCGGTGTCCCCAGGGCTCCTGTGGCTTTGGCAGAAGGCTGCTGTGGTCCTGCTCAACCCGCTGGTGGAGAAGCGGGGGCACAGTTTGGGTAGCCCCAAGCTCCCAGGCTCAGGAGGGCCCCTCGAGGCTGCGACACCAGCAAGAGACAAAAGTTCAGCCCAGGAGGACTTTATTGGCATGGCAAAGTGAGATGGACAGCTTGGTCCCTGGGGGGACACGCAGTGGGGCTTCCAAGCAGTCGCAGTCCAGCGCAGGCACTGTGGTTTGCAAACCGAGCAGCTTCCTCTTGCCAACGAGGCTCCTTGCACCCCTCCTTGCTTGGAGTGCCGGTGCTGAGCATCATCATGGCGCCACAACGGGGATTACACTTCTGGTCACTTCTTCCTCCTCTTCCTGGGGCTGCTGGTGGGCTTGCAGCCACGCTTGCCCCTATGGGGGCGCTCCCTGGGGGACGCAGACCTCAGGTGGCTGGCAGGGGGCTCAGAGGCGGGGGGAGATGCTGCAGGACCTGGGGTGGTCTCCTCCCCCTGCAGGGCGCCGGAGTGGAACAGCTCCAGCAGGTCAGAGGGGAGCATCGGCCAGTCCAGGTTTTGGGGGTCCGGCTGGGGGGTGGGCACGGCCGGGGTGCTGCAGCACGGCTGCAGCATGGTCCCCACGGCGGAGGCGAGGGCACCCAGGGAGCGGGACATGGACCGCACGCCCCGGGACAAGGCCGCCAGGTGCTTGTTGGACCTGCAGTGAGCCCGCAGCAAGCAGGAGGTGACCCGCAGGAGCTCGGCGCCCTGCTGCGTGTGTGACCTGGCCCAGGAGCCGAAATCTTCCTGCAGGGAGGCCTGGAGGGTCCTGGGGAGAGGCACGGTGTCCCCACGGGTCCCACGAGGTGACACCAAGCCTTCCTCCGCTTCTTCATCCCTCTGCTCGAGGGAAGTGTCCCCTCCCTGGTCGGGACGCGTCTCCCCCGGAGGCTGAGGCAGGAGGCTGAGGCTTGGGGTGCTGTTGTCTTCAGATGGGGCATCCCGACGGGGAGCAGAGGTACCTGCCGTGGGGATGGGGGCTGAAGGGAGCAGGAGAGGGGCGTCAGGCAGTGCTGCCAGGCTGCTCTGGTGAGGGGAGGTGGAAGGGTGCTGCCTACCATGGGGGGAGACACAAGGCGCAGGGCGGGAGGCAGCTTATCCCCAGGAAACCACAAGCTCCAGCCCTGGGGAGCTCAGCTGTGGGCACCCACAGCTTGCCAAGGAGGACACAGCCCAGGTCTGAATGGCATCGGCCCCGACAGCAGCAAGGGGATGGAGTGGAAAGCCCCACAAACGTCCCTTGTTCTCCTCCCATTTGCAGGAGGGATGCTGACACCTCCTGACCACTCCTGGCACACACCATCTCTGCACACACCATGGATGCTATGGCCTCTGCCATTCCCAAAGCACCACATCCCACCTGGAGAGCTCGGGGAACACCTGCGAAAACCCACCGGTGGCCAGCCCAGGTGTCACTGGAAGCCTTTCACCCTCCTGGTTGGATATGCCATCCCAAGGCAGCAAACAGGGGGAATCGCTGACCCGGGTTGCCCTGAGCAGCCCATGAGCAAGACCAAGCGGGATGGAGGCCAGCAGGACCTGGGGACAGACGTGACACCTGCACGTGCCACAGCCCCAAGAGGGTGCCAAGGTGACCCAGTCCTCCCCATCTCCCCTCTGCCCATGCCAGCCTCCCTGTGAGCCTCTGTCCCATGTGTCCAGGTGCCACAAACCTCCCTTAGCCCATGGCACGGCTCGGTCCCAGCCCTCCCATTACAACTGCATCCAGGTGACGGCAGCACGCCCCAAGAGCAAGAGTACATCAGGTCACAGAAGGAGACTTTAAACCCAGGGAGAACACTGGCTTCTGCTGGGTTTTGACCTTCAGCCCCGCTTCCAGCCTCCCCCCAGCCTCCGCATGTCCTCACCTGCCGGCCCCTCGATGCGCTCAGCCAGCGCCTGCAGCCTGGCACGGCACTCGGTGAAGTCCCTGTGTTGTGCTTGGCCCCCAGCTGCTGCCGGCCGCAGCTGCTGCAGCTCCCGCAGCGCCTCCTTGACGAAGGGCTGCATGTCCATCACCTCCTGCTCCATGGCGTACAGCCTCATCTTCTCCACCAGCCGCTCGCCCGCCTCCATCCGCCGCAGCACGCCCTCCACGCGCCGCAGCTCCCCCGCCAGCTCCCGCCGGCCCTGCTCCTGCCGCCGCTCCACCAGCCCCAGCAGCTCGTCCTCCTCGCACCGCACCAGCCGCACCAGCTGCTCCACGCGCTGCCGGATCAGCTCCCGCATCTCGCCGCTCGCCGCCTCCAGCCGGGCGGCCTCCTCCTGCAGCGCCGCACGCGACGCCTCGAAGCCGCCCCGCCGGCGTGCCAGCTCCCGCCCAGCGGCCGCCAGCTCCTCCTGCCGCCGCTGGATCTCGGTGCTGATGTCGCAGTGCTGCCCAGCGTGCTGCGTGTCCAGCAGGGCGCAGATGCAGCACATCGGCTTCTCGCACCGCTTGCAGTAGATGCTGCGGGGCCAAGCGCAGGTGGAGCGGGCGGTTAGAGCGTGGCCCGGGGTGAAGGAAGAACTTTTCAAGAACTTTTCTGTAGGGGTGTTTGAACCTCCTTCATCATGCCCATAGCCATTTGGGGGACTCCTTGCCCCCAGAACCCCTCCAAGCTGGTCCAGCACCACCACCCAGACCCTTTCCTCCTGCCCAAACAACCCACCTTCCTCCTGGGCCCCAGCAGCCTCGTCCCCTGCCCTCCCCTGTCCCATCACCACCTTCCCCATCAAACCTTCCCCCAGTCCCCAGAGCTCACCCTCCAACCCACCTCGGGGACCCAGTGCCAACGGGGACAGCAGAGGGCCACCAAAGAGCTTGGTGACATGAAACCAAGCGTGCCAGAAGACCTACCTTAGGGTCTGGTTCTTGTGGGTGGGGTTGGAGCAGGACAAGCTGCCGGTCTTCTTGGCGCCCTCGAGGAAATCCTTCAGCGCCCCTGCCCTGATGTCCTTCACCCTCTTGGCCTCGTGGCTCTCCCGCTTCAGGTAGCGCTGGTGGGCCTCAAAGCATGTGGTGCACAGGAACTCCTCGCACTCGGAGCACCAGTACTCGCCCTCCTTCTTGCAGTTGTCGCAGAGCAGCTCGGCCCCGCTGCTGATCCTGTGGTAGACGCGGAGCCTGGCCTGCAGGCTGGCGAAGAGCACGTTGTCCACGTCGGGGATGCCATTGGCCTGCGGGATGGGCGCCTGGCACACGGGGCACTGCCCCACGGGCTTGTTCTCGCTCAGGCAGCCCAGGCACAGGGTGTGCAGGCAGGTGAGGAGCTTGAGGCTGGGCGATTCTTGCCGGCAGCCCTCGCAGAGGACAAACTGGAAATCCTCCTCCTCCTCCTCCTCCTCCTCCTCCTCCTCCTCCGGCGGCTGCTGCTGGTTGGGGAGGGAGGACGGGGGAAAAGGCGAGGCCGCTGAGCACACAAGCACTCTGCCAACTTCACAAACCGCAGCTGAAGGAAGGAGGAGCGTGGTGCTTCCCGCTTCCCTCTGGCCATGCCATGGGGTTTGTGCACAGGGGGACCCCAGCACCCCACGGGGCGGTGGAGAGATGGGGTGGGGAGCAGGAAACCCAGCCTCCAGCCCCCAAACCCAGCCTCCAGCCCCCAAAACCAGTCCGTGGAGGCACGCAATGAAACATCTTGGAGCCTGCCAGGCCATATTACTTCCCAGCACCCCCAGCATTTCCCGCCCCAGCCTCTTACCCCCCAGCCCATCTCCCCTCCTGCCCCCTTCCCAGTCCGGCTGTCTCCCATTCCGGCCTCCCAGCCGAGGCTGACGTCCTCCCTCTCGTTAGCCTCTCCACTCTGTGGCCTCCAGCATCCTCCCTTCCTCCCCATCCCCTGCAGCAGCCCGACTGCCCGGGGGCTCACCTGGTCGGGGCTGGCCATTGTGGGGAGAGGGACCCCTGCACCGAGCCTCCCTTTGGCTTCTGCTATTTCTGCTCCTTCTGCTGCTGCCCACTTTCGTTTTCTCCTGCGCTGGAACCAGGCTCCACCTTCAGGGTGGGCAGGCCAGCAGCGCAGAGCCCTCTGCTGATGGCTGGCAGGAAAGGCTCCACCAGCAAAGGGGCTTTTCCTGGGGGACATGGGGCCTGGAGGGGACGTGGAGCTCTGCAGAGCATCTCCACAGCCCTCTTTGTCCCGGAGGAGGCTGCACCTTGCTTCCCAACCCTCCAGGAGCAGCCGCCGGCAGCTATGGGACTGCCACCAAGGGGGGGGACACCACCAAGGAGGGGACCACCACCAACAGGGAACAACCTCCAAAGAGGGGATGACCCCCAGAGAGGGGATATTTGCCCACCAGGTCCCCAAAACGTAGCCCAAGGAAGGAAGAATGTGACCAATCGAGCCTTTGGCTGGGCAGGGAGCCCCCCGGTCTGCTTTGTGCCACCCAGCCCCAAGCTTTGAGGAAGAGATTTAGCAGGTGGTTTGGTGTGAAATGTCTCGGTTTTCAATGCCACCGGTCAGTCTCGTCCTGCTGGTCCTGCAAAACGCTCCGGGGCTGGCTGAGGCTGCCCAAAGTCTGAAATGTTGAGTGCTGGAGGGGTGCTGAGCATCCCCAGAGAGATGCTTGGTAGGACTTTGGGTGTTTGTGTGGTGAGATGGAGCCCACGGCACCCCCCACGCAGCATCCTCCACGGGCATCAGCTCCCCTGGGGAAACTGAGGCACCGCGGGGTGCAGCAGGGCGCGCAGAGGAACACAACTGGCCCAAATCCTGCCCGCAGAATTCATCATCCCATCGCTGCCCCCAGACCAGGTTTATTGTCCGCCCGGAGGTGATAGAAAGGAAGCTTACAAAATAAATAGATATCTGTGTACACCTATATAGAGCCCCCCCCCCCCCCCCCCCCCCCCCACGGACAGACCTCACGGCACACATGCAAAAGCACGTCGAAGCACAAGTTAGCGCGGTCACTTAGCACAGGGCCCGGCTGCCTCCGGGCTGGGCCTTCCCCAAAACTCCCCCAAACTCAGCCCGCAGTATCCCCGAGCTGGGGCACTGACTGGTTCCTGCCCAGTAACATGGGGTGAAAACAAGGATAAGGGCTGGCAGCGGAGCTCAGCTGAGGAGGTGAAGCTTTTGCTGCCTCAGTTTCCCCACTCGGGTCTTCTCCTTTCTCCCGCCAGCTCCCCGGGGAGGGCAGCAGGGCCTCCAAGGCGCTCCCCCAGAACGCTGGGGTCCTGCTTTCCGCCCCAACCAAGACACACGGGGGCCACCGCACTCTATCTGCGTTGCTTCATCGCCTTGAAGAGCTCCTCCAGCTTCAGGGCGAGGTGCAGGTCGCCCCTGACCTGCAGCCGCCCACTCATGTAGGCGCTCAGGGGGCGCAGCTCGCCCAGCACCAGGTCCTGCAGGTCCTTCTCCGCCAGCTCCAGGACGACATCGGGGCTGCCCTGGGGGACGCCGCGGCCAGCCCGACCGCTGCCTGCAGGGGGGAAGAAGCAGGGAGATTTGGGATCCAGCCTTGCCTGCTGGCATTTTCCCCATCATTTCACAGGGACTGAGTCTGGCCACGTGGCAGACAAGGGACTGGCAGGGGGGATTTGGAGGCAGCAGTCCTTGCTGAAGACAAATTTATCCTGCACTGCTCCACTGATGTCCTGTTCCAGCGGTCTGCCTCAAAGCCCTGTCCTGCTTTGGCCGTTGCCACCAGAAAAACCACTGGTGGTGCCCGTGGGGGGTGGATGAGGGATGCCAGCGTGGCCATGGTGCTGCCCATATGTGTCCCCCTCGGGGCCGGTGGCAGACAAGAGCCACCAGCCCCTGATCCATCCCACTCAGCCAGCTACCAGGAGACCTGGCTGCCGGTTTTCCACTGGTGCTCTCTTTCTGAAGGAAAACCCGCATGTTTAACCCAAACCAGAGGACACTTTGCACTTCCAAGGAGCACCAACACCCTGAGCTCAGTGGGGTTGCGGGGCAGCACCAGAAACCCTCCCAAATGCACCACACAACCCCGAGGAGCAGTGACCTGAGGAGAGGTCGATGAAGTAGGAGCTGCGGGCGCCGCTGGGCAGGGCGATGTCCACCTGGAAGGACGCTCCCACCTGGCCCACCAGGGCCTCGCAGAGGATGGGCTCCACCGCCGCCAGCAGCTCGTCCGCGCTCGGCATCCTCCGGGCACTGGCAGGCTCCGCTTCGCTCACGGTCTCCACGCTGTCTGCTGGGGACAGAGAGGCATGCGAGGGGACACCTCTGGGTGGTGAGCTTTGCTGGTCCCCACGGACCCCGCGGAGCAGAGAAACCCATTTATCCAGCGGTTTTCCAACTAAGTGAGAGGAGGAGAACAGTCTGTTGCCCATTCCTACTGCCCGCTCCTCCGTCTGCAATGGGTGGCTCAACCCCTGCTACCGAGCAGGTGGGAAAGGTTCCCAAAAGGCTTTTCCCAGGCCACACATTGGTGTGGGGTTTCTGAGAAGTGGGTCAGCATGCTGCTTCCTCCTCCCACCCCCATCGGTTCCAATTTCCCTACTCGTGCTGCTCCTCCTGGAGCCTAAATACCCCAAGAAATGGAACAGACAGTTGAACAGCAACTGTGGGGAACATTTTTTTTCAGTATTAGGAATAAGAAGGGGCCTGAAGAGGCATGTCTGTCCTCATCCCTCCTGCCTGCCTTCACCCTATGACTACAAGCACACGGAGAAAAAAATCTCCCCACCACTTCCCTAGCTTGCCCTCTGTTCCTTCCAAGCTCCCCGCACCAAACCCGAGCTCCCGCAGACCCTCTCCTCCTCTCCCCAGCCCCTTCTCATTAAAACAGGGCACACAGCAGGGACACCCCCGGGGAAAAAAGAGGTGCTCCTGGTCTCCTCACCTGCCTCCGGGGTGCTGGACATGCTGCCGGCCAGCGCCAATGTGCTGCCAAAGAAGTGTGCAGCCAGCTGCTGCGCGGTGCCGTCCAGCCCAGGCACCGGGGGCACGGTGGCCGGAGGTCCCACAGGGGTCTCGCGGGGGGGCTGCAGGACAGCCTCCATGGTCAGCTCCACACGGTCCACCTCCAGGCCCCAGGACTTGGTCATGTCATTGATGTCCAGCTGCAGAGCCAGGAAGAAGCGAAGGGAGCGGGGAGACCACCTACTGCAGCATCCCATGGCTCTTTTGTGCTTCTGCTACCCCTGGTTTTGGGCTTGGGGTGGTGGACCAGGTTTGCCAGGACACCTCCTCTGGTCTGGCCACTCTCACATGCAGCCCTGCTCCTCCAGGGGCTCTCCTGGTCCCGAGGAGCTGGGACGAGGATGGCTCTGGAGGGTTCTCTTTCCATGGCTCCCTCCCAGGCTGCTCTCCTGGTCACCGCGGGCTGGCACGGGGCTCCACCAGACCATCCCAGAGACCCCTGAGATGCCACCATATCACTCCAACCCCCTTTTGGATCCTATTTTGTAGATGTTTAACCCAAAAGCTCTTGCCCTGGCCCACGGTGGGTAGCAGACACTGCCCTCCCACCCTGCTTCCCTCCCCAAAACCCTTTCCCATTTGCAGCCCATTTTCCTGGTGGAACTGGACACGTCGGCTTCTCCGCACCATTCCCACCCCACGCGCTCGGGGCCGAGTGGGGCCGGGGCTGTCCTCACCAGCAGCTGCTCCCCGATGCGCAGCCTCTCGGCGTGGATCTCCCGCAGGCTCTTCTTCCCCAGCGCCTTGGTCATGGCGTTCTGCGCCGTCATGCGGGTGGCCGCCACGAGGTCCTTCACCACCAGCACGGACAGCACCGGGTCCCACACGCGGAACTGGACGTCAGCGCCCATGGAGATCACCGCGCCATCCTTGGAGGTCAGCTGGGCAAAGGGACTCAGGATCTCTCCCCTTCCCCACCCCACAGCCCAGCCCGAGAGCCTGAGAGGCAGGAACTGGCTCTAGATCCCTTTAATAAGAGGGTGACAAGGAACAAACCCAACCCAAATCATGATATTTGGACTAATCTGAATATCAAAGCCAGCTTCCAGCTGTTATTAGGGTTGATGTCTTGGAGATGTTCAACATGCATTGAACAAGGCGTGCAAGGTCAAGGGGAGCTTTCCAGCCCCAGGCAGGGCAGGGATCCTGGGTAGGAATCCCCACGATTCCCCCCAGGAGGGTGGAGAAAATGAATGCTGCAGGCAGCACAACGTGAAAACCCAGCCTCTCCGGGTGCTTTGGGGATGTCTCGAGGGCAGCTCACCTTGCAGGGGGGCACGTTGAAGGCCCTGGTCCTCAGGTCCACGCGCTGCCAGTGGTCGATGAAGGGCAGCAGCAGGACCACGCCAGGTCCCTGCGGCGCCCGGATGCGGCCCAGGCGGAAAATGATCATTCGCTCATAGGCGGGCACGATCTGGGAAGGGAAAACATGGACCAGGGCAGAAGGACAAACACAGGCCGTGCCAGAAACGAGTTGCGCACCCTGCAGAGGACGGGTCACCACCCTGCTCCTTACCTTCAAGGCGAACCAGCCCGAGATGGGGAAGGTGACGACCATCAGCAGGAAGACCAGGGAGGTGATGATGCCGTGGCAGATCCAGGACAGCCAGCCTTGGGAGGACTCTAAGGGGGGCAACAGGGGATATGCACCCGCTCCGACACCCCCTTCCCCACCAGCACACCCCAGCCGTGCCTCTCCCCATGCCCCAGGGGAGGCGGCAGCGTGAGGGCAGCCAGACAGAGTGACACCCCACAGAAAAAAACCTATATACAGGAAGGCAGCACCTCCCCTCTAAGCTCCGGGCTCACCTGCACCATTCCCAGCCGGTCCCAGGGGGTCCTGCTTGGCCCCGAAGGAGAAGAAGCCCTTCTGGGCACCGTAGAGCCCGATGCTGGACTGCTGGAAACGGTCGAAGTCCCCCAGGGGAAGAGCCTGGTACCCTGAGCGGCTGAACATCGCGCCGCGTGGCTGGAGAGGCAGCGAGAAAAAAACAAAACAGAAACCCCAAACAACAGCCCTGCTGCCGTGCCGGAGGGTGTCCGCTCAAATAAAGCAATTTTTGCTGTGTTTTTCTAGCCGGGGCCCCAGCTGGGCTGGGGGTCGGGGACTTGCCATCCTCCTGGCGACCCCCAGGCCGCGGCGAGGATGAGGATGCTGCAGCGGGGAGGAAGGAGGGAGCTCCCGGCGCTTCCTGGTCCGCACGTCATGTGGCTGCTGACGGCACCGGCACCAAAAGGCTCTCGGCTGGGTGAGCTTTTCCGGGGGGCCCTGCTCAGGAACTGCTCTGGCAGCTGCGGGGAGGAGCGGGTCCTCCACCGAGCTCACTCCTCGGGGGGCTCCAGAGGGCCCCAGGCCCCGCAGGGTGCCCTGACGCCATAAAAACCAAGCAGAGGGATTTTTCCCAGCAGCTCCTGCTCCAGTGCGGCCTTCCCATGCCGCCGAAACGCCGCTCCTGCAGCTCGGCAGCCAGCAAAGGGAGGTGGGGACCCCACGGGGAGCGGTGCTGAGAGCAGCGGGATCACTTTTAAGCCCCCCTGGCTGAAGTGGGGGCCGGGGGTGCAGCCCTAAAGGCAGCGGCAGCCAGACAGGCACAGGGATCCTACAGAGCAGCTGAGCCCTCTGATCCCATAGCGGCAGCATTGCCCAGGTACCAGCATCCCCCATAACAGCACCCCCAGCGCCAGGATCCCCCAAACCAGCACCCCCCATAACAACATCTCCCCTACACCCGACTTCTCCCCCAAAACCAGCACCCCAAAGTGCGGTGCGGGACTGGGGGGTTGGAGGGGTGGGTGGCCACGTGTGGGTGGGACAAGGGGGACCCCACGCGTGCCCCCTTCCCTCCCCCAGCAGCCCGCCCTTTGGCACCGCGCCCCCCTCCCGCCATCCCGCCTTCCTCCCCCAGCTCCTCCTCCTCCTCCTTCTCCTCCCCCCGGCTGCCCGGAGAAACGAAAGTGGGAGCCCTCGGCCGGGCCCCCCCAGCCACCCCCATGCCCGGCAGCCCCGAAGCCCCCCGGCCCTCCGGGACCCCCGACGGTAAGTGGGTGTCTGGGGGGGTCCTCGCCGCTTTGTAGGGGGGGCAGAAGGGCTGGGGGGGGCACAGCGGGGACACCCACACAAAGGGAGCTGCGGGTGGGTGGGGGGAGAAGGGAGGGCACAGCCGGGGTGCTGAACTGCTGCGTGGGGTGGGCAAAGGGGTAAAGGGGGGGAGAAATAAGGGGGGGGCACCCTACTTTATTATGGGACTCCCTGGCGGGCTGGGGAGGGCTGTGGGGGACTTTTGGAGATGGGGCTGGTTGGCACAAAGGGGTTGGCCCCCCCTCCCCGCCACCAGTTCCCCTCCGACTTCCAAAAGCTGGAAAAGCAAAAGTGAAAGAAAAACGGCTCTGAGCACATGATCGGATGTTCCCATCCCCAAATCCCTGCCTGACCGCCCCTGCTCCTCTCCCCCCGCAGCCGGCCCTGCTGCCCCCACAGAGCTACCTGTCCCCATGGAGCCAGCGCCCCCCCAGCCACCAGAGGAAGAGGAGGAGGATTTCCAGTTTGTCCTCTGCGAGGGCTGCCGGCAGGAATCGCCCAGCCTCAAGCTCCTCACCTGCCTGCACACCCTGTGCCTGGGCTGCCTGAGTGAGAACAAGCCCGTGGGGCAGTGCCCCGTGTGCCAGGCGCCCATCCCGCAGGCCAACGGCATCCCCGACGTGGACAACGTGCTCTTCGCCAGCCTGCAGGCCAGGCTCCGCGTCTACCGCAGGATCAGCAGTGGGGGGCTGAGCTGCAGCCGCTGCCGGAGGGAGCCGGCAGCCGTCTGGTGCTCCGAGTGCGAGGAGTTCCTGTGCCCGGGCTGCTTTGAGGACCACCAGTGGTTCTTCAAGAAGAGGAGCCACGAGGCCAGGAAGGTGGAAGAGCTGCGGGCCGAGTCGGCGCATCGCTTCCTGGAGGGAACCAAGAAGTCCTGCACCCTCTTCTGCTCCAGTCCCGGCCACACCGAGCAGGGTCACATCACCAGGTCAGTGCGGGGACGTGTCCCTGGGGCTGGCCCCAACCCGGGGGCTCGGGGCTGCACCAGGCTGCAGGGCTGGGACCACGCTTGGGGACTGGGAGGGACCCTAAAGCTCATGCCACTGGGCCACCTCCTGGAGGGCTTGGGAGGGACCCTAAGGCTCACCCCGGTGGGGTGTACCTGCCCAAAGCCCCATCTGATTTTCCAGGGATGGGGCACCCACAGCTTCTGCAGGCAACTTTGGAGACCCTTTGAGCCCGTTGTAACATCCCAGAGCTGCAGCAGGGTGCGGTGTGGGGCGCGGGTCCCCAGGAGGAGGCACCAAAGCAGCCCCCAGCTCATGCCTCAGTTTCTCCTCTCACTAAAGCACCGCTGAGCACTCCCGGCTGAAACTCGCTCCCTCCCCTTGCAGCATCTACTGCAAGAAGTGCGAGAAGCCACTGTGCTGCTCGTGCGCCCTGCTGGACGCGCAGCACTCACCTTTCTACTGCGACATCCGCGCCGAGATCCAGCGGCGGCAGGAGGAGCTGGCGGCCGCCGGCCGGGAGCTGGCACGCCGGCGGGGCGGCTTCGAGGCGTCGCGCGCGGCGCTGCAGGAGGAGGCCGCCCGGCTGGAGGCGGCGAGCGGCGAGACGCGGGAGCTGATCCGGCAGCGTGTGGAGCAGCTGGTGCGGCTGGTGCGGCGCGAGGAGGACGAGCTGCTGGGGCTGGTGGAGCGGCGGCAGGAGCAGGGCCGGCGGGAGCTGGCGGGGGAGCTGCGGCGCGTGGAGGGCGTGCTGCGGCGGATGGAGGCGGGCGAGCGGCTGGTGGAGAAGATGAGGCTGTACGCCACGGAGCAGGAGGTGATGGACATGCAGCCCTTCGTCAAGGAGGCGCTGCGGGAGCTGCAGCGGCTGCGGCCGGCGGCGGCTGGGGGCCGAGCGCAGCACGGGGACTTCACCGAGTGCCGTGCCAGGCTGCAGGCGCTGGCCGAGTGTGTCGAGGGGCACGCAGGTGAGGATTTTGGGGATGGGAGCGGATGGACGTCGTCTGCCTCTCTGCCCAAAGGCACTCTCATAGGGTGCTCGGCCGTCCCAAAGGGAAGGTTGAGGAGCAGAGCCTCAGCCTCTGGGCAGGCGCTGCAGGAGCTGTGCTGCAGCTCTGCTCTCTCTGTTGCAGGTACCTCTTCCCAGGCTGTCCCCGTAGTCGAGGTGGCCCTGGAGAATGACCAGGTGAGGCAGCCATGGCCCATCCCGGTGCCACCTGGGGAGGGCTCCTGTGTCGGCCGGGGCTTGCCGCCCCCACCTTTGCAAGCCTTCCCCGTCCTATATCACCTCTTTCTTAGCCAACAAGAAAAAATCAGGTATTTTCCCCCATGAAGCTGCTTTGTCACTGTCGCAGTCACTCCCCTGTCCCCAGCCAGCAGCACCTGTCCCTAACCCTGCAAACAAGCAGCTCTAGCACAAGCCTTGGCCATGCTGTGCCTCAGTTCCCCTGTCCCCCCCGGCTCTGCCTGCTGCTCGGGGCCACCCTGGTCCTGCAGAGAGGTGTGTGGCCCCCAGGCCCCCTAACCATGGCTCCTCTCTCTCTTTGCAGCAAGAGGAGCCCACCCAGCGTGGGAGTCCAGGCATCGTGCCCACCTTCACCATCAGCCTCGGGGACATGCGGGTGAGCACGGTAAGAAGCACCCCGGCGGGACAGGAGCCTCTGGGGACCCAGAGAGGCCACCCCAGCACCTTACATCCCCCGTGCTCTGTCCCCTGCAGCTCCCCCCTGCCACCACGCGGTCCAAGCGGTGGTGGCCCCAGGCGGAAAGGGGCAGCCAGGTGTCACCCAAGGTGCCGAAGCTGGAGCACAATGCCACGGCGGCCCCCAGCGAGCCCAGTTCAACCCAGCGGGACGGCAGAGGGGAGCCCAGCACCTCCGTGCCCAGCCACAACCGCAGCAGCGTCCCCAAGGCTGGCAGGAGCTGCGCTGATGATGCAGGTGGGGAGCGGGGATGGGAGCAAATTTATGGGGGCTTCCCCCTTTTTTCTCAGCCTCTGGGCACCCCAGTGCACTCAGGGCCTTGGCCAAACCCCGCTGGGGCAGAGAAGGGGAAGCAGGACCCCATGGGGTGGGGATGGGTGTAGCCCCGTGTCTTGCCTTCAACATCCAAAAACCAAGCCCAGGGCATGGCATGGGCAGCTAATTAGAGTAATTAGTAGCTCTGGCTGCCTGGGTTTGCCACCCAAAGCTTCAGCTCCATCCTGTTCCTCCTGCAGAAGACACCAGCATCATCATCAGCTCGGAGGACAGCGAGGAGGACACAGTGGTGAGCGTGACGCCAGACTTGCCTCCCTGCTGAGCCGCCACGCCGCACACAGAAGAGGCAGCGGGTGGCTGCCACCGTCCCCGCATCCTGCCCATGCTAAGGACCGGGCTGCCTCTCCTCGTCCCCTCTGAAGCAGCCAGGGTCACCTCCCTTCTCTGGGAGGCAGCAAACCCACTGGGATTTGCTCAGAGGTAGGGTCCCACATGGCAGCATCCCCAAATTGACCTCAAGGGGCATCCCGATGGTCTCTTTCTTCTCGTGGCAGCCCAGCTCTGGGCACAGGGACAGCTGTCTGGCTCGGACTCTTCCCCAGGAAAGAATTAAAGGATTAAAGGATTTGAGAGCCTGAAACCATCCTTGATATCACCCCCAGCAGTTCTTCGCCAGGGGTCACTGGGTCCCCAAGAGGGGCAGATATGGGGATGGAGGATGGGGATGGAGGGTACCAATTCCTTTTTTATCCCCCCCAAGCTTCCGACAACACAACCCTCACCCCGCTGCAGGGAGAGCTGCTCAAACCCCTGCTCCTGTAGTGCTGCTTTCCATAGGAGATTCATGCTGTAGCCCCTTTGTCGCCCCGCACTGGGGATCAGCGCAGGCTTCCCTGGGAAAGTTATCCACAGCTCAAAACCCATTTTTATACGAAAATAGTGTTTTTAAATTGAATGTAGCAGCCGTGCTCATGCAGGGGTTGTTAGATGGGCTATGGAGCCCTGCCAAGATCTCCCCACCACCAACATTTGCAGGGGGTCCCTTTGGAAATGGATTTGGGGCCGGGGGATGGGTTTGCAGAGCTGGCTGAATGAGGGGTTACCAGCCTTTTCTTCTTCTTCTTCTTTTGTATAAGTTAATCGTGCAGAAACTCTTATTATTCTTCAATAAAGCTGTTTCCAGACCAAATCCCAGCCCACTGCTGGCTTCCTGATTCATTTTCCTTTGCTTTTTTCCTTGCTTTTCTGATTCACCTCTAACGGAAAAAAAAGTGGGACAAAAAATCCCTCCCTGGATCCCGTCCCCACCCCCTGCTTCTCGGAGACCCATCTCCCCCCCGCTGAGAGCACTCGGATTGGCTCCCATGCTCGTACACGTTCACCTGGCCACGTCTCCAGCGCTCCAGGTGGGGATATTTTGGAAACTACCCCAGTGAAGGAGCAGGGAGGCAGTGTGCGGGGAGCCACACGCGTGGTGCAGGACTGTCCCTGGAGGAACAGGGAGCAAAATCAAGGTTGGAGCCTCCTGAGTACATTGCCCTTTCTGAGGGGAAATGGTTACCATGAAGGTCCACCTTGTGCAGGGATGGGATTTCAGCCTGGAGACACCAAGCCTCCTCCTGGGCCCTTTCAGTCCCCTTTTCTCCCAGAGGCCAAGCAGACTTTTCGGTCCTTTGACACCAAGGAGTTGCTCAGCCACATTGACACCCCAAATTTAGGCACAAGCTGCACCCACATGAGGCACGTAGGAAGGGACAAGCCCCCAGCCGTGTCCCTCTGGCCACCGCCTAGATCCCCCCAATGCTCAGGACCAGCAGCAGTGGGGGCTCTGCCCTTTCTCACCTGCCCCCTGATTTTGGGCTCTCGGTGTGGGTCCCCCCACACCATCCCAGAGCCAGAGCATCAGCCCCCACGGCTCCGATGGCCCTGCACACTAGCAGGTCCCTGTCCCACTGCCAATGCTGCACCCAAGGGTGCTTCTCACCCGTTCCCAAGCCCAGGCAGGTAGGTGGAACTTGGCCACCTTCTCCCCTCTCTTGCAGGCCTGCAGCAAGCCCAAGCACAGCGTGGAGCCCTGCAGCCCTGCACGCTCCAGGAGCAGCACCTCCTTGCACCATGGCCCCTGGGATGACGGCTCAGAGCTCAGCACCCTGCTTTTCCTCAGCATAAAGACCAGGGTGCTGGGAGCTGGAGGAGGCGTGAGGACACCGGGGGGGAGCTGAGCCGCCCTGGGCGCAGGCACCTGGGGTCTCTGAGGACCTCCCGCAGCCCCCGCACCGAGCTGCTCCAGCACCTTGGTGCCACCATCTCCAACACCTCGTGCTCCCAGCTGCTCCTGCAAGCCCTGACCCCGCTCTGCTCCCACCACAAAAGCACTCGGGGCTCTGGGGCAGCCCCACGGGGGAACCGGGCACACGCAGGTTTTCCACCCCGTGCCACGCAGCCCGGGCGCGACACGCAGTGCGCCACAGCCGCCGCCAGGTGTCCCCTTCGGACAGCCGCACACCCCCGGCTCGCTTCTCTTTGCACAAGCGTGTGCGGGCACCCACGCGTGCACCACCTCAGCTCCCTGCCCGGGTACCCCTTGGCATCCCTCCCGGAGCCCCTGCCCATCGCTCAGGCCCTGCAGGCTCCTGATGCAGCTGGGGAACTGGCATCTCTCGTGCCCCGGGGATTCTCCGGTGTCTAATCCGGGGTTGTGCGCGGGGAGCGGCCTTAGCAGACACTTGGCTCCAAGGGGCGCAGCCCCCAGAGCGCTGGCCCCATCTGTTTGCTGTCACTTGGCCTCATCAAAGTCCTGTAAAACAATAACAAAGTCAGCGGGCTGCGGGAGCCAGATCAGCCGTCTCGTTGCCCTGAGCTGCCATAAACCCCATCCAGGCGGCGAGGAAAGGGCTTTGGCGGCGCTGGTCGCGGCAAGCCCAGCCCTGGAGGAAGGGGCTGCAGCTGAGGTACCCCAGTAGGGAGGAGGCTCACTGCTCCAGCAGGGCTTTCTGTGCATGGCCAGGCCCGTGCAGGCTGGGACAGTCACAAGCAGCAGCAGCAGCCTCCCCATGGCAGCCCTGGGGACCGCAGAGACCCCAGATGGGTGTGGGGATAAGCTCCCCATGATGCGATCCCAAATTTCTGAGCCATTCCTCCAACTTGGCCTTTTTTTTGCAGAAGTGCTTTCTTTACAAGCTGGCACCCAGAAGAGACGGGCTTCAGGCACTGGCAGACCCAGGGTGAAGAGACCACGGCAAAAACCCTTTCTGCAGGGGTAGAAACATCCCTCCCACCCAAATCCCCCTTCAAGGCCAAAGTAGTAAGAAGAAAGATATTATTATTTTTTTTTTTTTCCTTAAGAGCAATAAATAACTCCCCCGAATTAAGCGAATCGCCTGAAATGATATATAATACGCTGCTTGCCTGATTGGCCATTATTAATAATGCATTGCTCAATCTAAACCATTCATAAAATGACTCCCTGCTAGCCCTTAGCAAAGTGCTTTGGGACTGGCAGGAAAAAAAAAAAAAAAAAAAAAAAAAAAAAAAAGAAAAAACAAAAACAAAAAATTCTTTTTATTTATAAAAATTTCTTCCCCCAACACTCATGCAAAACTAATTAGAGCCAAAGGGCCAGTTGCTCTGCATTTGATTACAGCCTGCAGGATCACTCAGGTTGGATGGCCTGGGTGGGGGGAGATCCAAGGCAGTGGAGGATGTGCCCGGTGAGCCTGAGAAAGGTTAGCTGGGTTACATTCCTAATAAAAATACCTATTTGCTAACGCCCAAGCAGGTTTGGATCCCAGGGTCAAGAGCAAGGATTGGGCAATCAGGACTCTTAAATATTTGGAGGAAAGCTGGGGGAGAAACCCCACCACCTCCTGCCAGGTCCTGTCCCCAGGATGCTCCCAGTGCCGCGACCTGATGCACTCACCTGCTCTTGGAGGAGATGGGATGAAGCTGGAGAACCCAGGAGACTCAGCCTGGAGGCTTGATTTTCTCCTCCTTAAAGAACCAAGCCCCCTCCCCAGCGTGGTGAGGAGGGCTTCTCCCCCAGCTGCTTCCAGGCTGCAGGTTCACATCATGGGGTGGAAACCAACAAGTCCCCACTGACCTCAGGGGGTCCTCCAGCCGGGGGCTGCCCCCAGCAGCTCCAGCAGAACTGCCTTGGCCAGCACCAGCTGAGGGTCTGGCCCTCAGCTGAGCTTCTGCATGTTTAGGGGCACACAGAAAGTTAGGGTTCCGGGTGTGGGCAGGCTGATGGCCCTGCAGCCTGCTCCGCCATCCATCCATCCATCCATCCATCCATCCATCCATCCATCCATCCATCCACAGACCTATCCTTGCACTCTTTCACCCATCCATGGACCCATCCACGCACCCATCCCCATCTCCATCCTCTGCTGACCTTTCTTGGATCTTTCCCTCTCCCCAAGAGGTTGCCACAAAGCACTGCTCTTACTGCCGCCGCTCTGCCCTTGGGAAACTGAGGCACAACTGGCCACACAACCCCCCCCACCCTGTGCCACCACGTGCTCTATGCTGTGATGCCTTCTGCAGAGTCCTGGTGAAGGTTTGGTCCACGGGAGCGGGAGGAGGGATGCACCATCCATCCTGTGACACGCAGCTCGTCCCTTGACCCATTTCTAGCACAACGCACAGCCTCCGATGCTCCCGAAAAGCGGCCGAGAGAAGCACTGCCACCAGATCTAGGACACCTGGGTTTCTTCCTCGTGCATGATGAATGAAGGCATCTCGGGGAGAGCTCAGCAAAGCACAACAGAGAGCAGCCGAGCCAGAAAGCAAGTGTTATCTTTGTGCTGGCCTCGTCCTTGTGGCATTTTAACCTACTTTCATGCTCCTGGAAGTATCGTTCCAGCCTTGCAGCCCTGAATCCCTACCCATTGAGGATCCATCCCATGGCCCCTCAGCACGGGGTGGGGTGTGGGTTTGCATCCGTCCCATCTGGAGGTGCTGAGCCCCCCGAGGTGCTGTCCCGCCGGCTGCAGGACTCCCCTCCACAGGGCTCAGGAGCAGCTGACAGCCCGTGGGCGTTGAGTGAGTGAGCAGAACGGGAAAAAATGCCTGTAAAACTCTGTGATGCCGTAATTCCCCAAGCTGCAGCTTGCTAGTGCCGGGGAGAGTGTCACGGTGAGGGTGAGGGCATGCTTGGGCTAACAGCCAGCGGCGGGGATGGGAAGGCGGTGAGTCACGTCTCGGCCCCGCCACAGCCCAAGATGCTGAAGATGTTGAGCTCACAGATGCTGAAGATGTTGAGCTCACCACCACTCAAAGCCAGCCCTTCCCTTCAGCCAGCAGCTGGACTGCCCCACTGCCCCCAAATCCGGCCGGCTGCGGTGACACCAACCCCACCGTCAGCCCCAGGAGCTGCCGTGCGTATAGCACAAGCTGCATTTCTCTTTCTGAAAGTAAATTCTGGGGTCCTCGTGGGTAGCAGTAAGGAAAACGAGCGGTGGGGAGCATCCTGTTGGTGAAGAGAGGTGGGGGAGTCAATGGGACTGGGCCAAGACTGCCGCGATGGGACACACGGGGTGGGCACTTTGGGGGTCTGGAACCCCTGCGAGGGCAGCAGTGCCTGAGGGTCAGGCTCAGTCCCTCTCTGCCCCTCCATCCACTGCCTCTGCTTCCCCCGGGGAAACATGCCCATCCCCACAGCCTCAGGGCACACATGCAGACCCACGGTGCTGAGCCCAAGGGAGAGAGGACTGGGATTTTGCTCAGCTTGTGAGCAAGTTGGGGGGGTGGCAAGACCCCACAGAGGGGCAGCCTGGACCCCTTGAAGCAGGGGGCACTGGGAGGACTGGACTGAGCCATCCGGGGCCAGGAAACCCCAGCAGAGCTCCTGGAGAGGCGGAGAGGGAGGGATGGGGGATGGAGGGAGGGAGGGATGGAGGATGGAGGGAGGGAGGCAGGAATCGATCCCACTAACAAAATCAATTATTTATCGTGTTTCTCACGGAGGGGCAGGGTCGGGAGAAGAGACCCCCACGTCGGGGGGGAGCTGCCCACCTGCAGGTTTAACACTCTCCCCACCCACTCGGCCGGCTGCAGGAGGGAACCGCCAGCCATGGGATGGGCTGGGGGGGCTGGCAGTCCCTGGGGGGCTGCCGGGATGGGAGAATCCCCCCGGCCCCCCAGCACCGGAGCCCGTGCAGAAGCGGTCCCCGAAGGGTCGAGGCGCCCCCGCTCCGTGCCCTGTCCCTCCGGGGGGGGCTGGGAGGGGGGGCCCGACGGCAAAGGGGGTAGCCGGGGGTGGGGGTCCGCCGTGTGCGGAGTGGGGGGCTCGACTCGCTGCTCGGCGGGGAGGGCGTTTCTGCGCGTTTCTTTGCGGGATTTTCGGGGGGCGCCGCTCGCCACCCCCGGGGAAGGGGCTCTGGGGGCTGGCGAGGCGGCGGTGGGTGGGTGGTGGGATGGGAAAGGGGTGGCGAGGAGGGAGGGGGCGGCCGTGCGGAGGGGGAGGCTGGCAGAAATGCTAATTCCTCCCTCCTCTCTCGGCTCCGCAGCCCCAGTGCCCGCCCGGCCCCGCTCCGGTGCGCAGCTCAAACCCGGCGAGGTGCGGGGGTGCGGGCGGTGCGTGTCCCACCCCCAAGCAATCCCCCCAAAATCCCCCCCATCCCCGTCCCGTAACCCACGCCCCCCCAAAAAAATCTCCGCCGCGCCCCTCACCGCCGCCTCTGGGCGCCTCCGTGCCACGGGGCCGGGGCTGGGGAGGAGGATGCTGAGGAGCGGCAGCCGAGGGGAGAAGCGCTGCGCCTTGCTCACCGGCACTTAGGAGCGGGTAAGGTGCGGGGGTCTGCGGCGGGGGGGGGACGGGGAGAAGCCGGCGGGGGGTCTGGGGGGTGGAGGGGGACGCGGGGAGGATTGGGAGGGGGAAAAGTAGGGGGAGAGGGAGTAGGGAGGGAGAAAAGTGAAGAGGAGGAGGGTGGGGGAAAGGAGAGAAAAAATAGAAAGGAATAACTGAAAAGGCAGAAATTAAAAAAAAAAAAAAAAAAAAAAAAAAAAAAAGAAAAAAAAAAAAAAGAGAGGGGGAAAGAGAAGAGGTTTGCTGGAGGAAGGAGCAGAAAGCCGGGAGGAGAAGGAGCGAGGAGGGAGGCTGCGGGGGGGGGCCGGGCATAGACAATGGGGCAGGGGCCGGGGCGGCGGCGGCGGGAAGCGGGGTGGGCGCCCACCGAGCCCCTGTGTCCTTCGGCAGGGCGAGATGGCCCCGGCGCTGTGGCTGGTGGCCCTGCTGGGCATGGCCCGGGCGTGCCCGGAGCCCTGTGCCTGTGTGGATAAGTACGCCCACCAGTTCGCCGACTGCGCCTACAAGGAGCTGCAGGTGGTGCCCACCGGGCTGCCCTCCAACGTGACCACCCTCAGCCTGTCAGCCAACAAGATCAGCTCGCTGCAGCGGCGCTCCTTCGTGGAGGTGACCCAGGTGACATCCCTGTGGCTGGCACACAACGAGATCCGCGCCATCGAGCCTGGCACCTTTGCCATCCTGGTGCAGCTGAAAAACCTCGACATCAGCCACAACCAGATTGTGGACTTCCCCTGGCAGGACCTGTACAACCTCAGCGCCCTCCAGCTGCTCAAGATGAACAATAACCACATGGCCGTGGTGCCCCGGGGGGCTTTCCACACCCTCAAGGACCTCCGCTCCCTGCGCATCAACAACAATAAGTTCAGCGCTCTCGCCGAGGGTATCTTCGACTCGCTCAGCTCCCTCTCCCACCTGCAGATCTACAACAACCCCTTCGACTGCTCCTGCAGGCTCCAGTGGCTGAAGAAGTGGATGGACAGCACGCTCATCTCCATCCCGGAGAAGGACTCCATCACTTGCAACCTCCCGGAGCAGCTCCGAGGGGTGCCGGTGGGGAAGATCCCAGACGTGCAGTGCACCCCGCCATCCGTGCAGCTCACCTATTACCCCAACCTGGACACCACGGAGCTCTTCGATGGCTTCACCCTGACACTGCACTGTGCCGTGACAGGCACCCCGCCACCCGAAGTGAGCTGGAAGATCCGCACCTCCAGCCAGACGCTGGAGCTCAGCGGGAACCCGAAGGAGAGCGCGGGGAAGGACCTCCCCAGGCAGGACCCTGAGCGCTTCTTGGTCTTCAAGAATGGCACATTGGTGATCCCTCACCTGAGCAAGCGGGAAGAAGGCACCTACACCTGCCTGGCCAGCAACGAGATGGGGAGCAACCAGACCTCAGTCAACGTGGCTGTGGCCGGCACCCAGAAGTACCCACTGCAGCCCGGGAGGGACACGGGGGGAAAATCACAGCCAGGTGACAAGAAGCCAGGGGCCAAGGGAGCAAAGAACAGTGTGCTTACACCAGACGAGAGAAGCAAACCCCTCAGCCCCACCCGGCAGAGCCAACCGTCCTTGGCAGCTGGGACGGAGCCCACAGGAGATGGGCAAGTCCCTTTCCAGCATCCTCCCTTTGAGAAGAAGTGTGGCTCCACGCAGACCAGCAGGTACATTTCCAACCATGCCTTCAACCAGAGTGGCGACTTCAAGCAGCACACCTTTGACCTGGGCGTCATCGCCTTGGACGTGTCGGAGCGTGACGCCCGGGTGCAGCTGACACCCACCTACCTGCAGCCCGAGAAGGTCCACCTCAGGATGCTCTACCTGTGCCAGGAGAGCAGCCAGGGCCACGCCTTGGTGCAGTGGTCCAAGATTGAGGAAGGGGTGAACTCGTACTGGTTCCAGGGCTTGAACCCCGGCACCAACTACTCCGTGTGCCTCACCTACCTGGGCGAGGACTGTCAAGTCCAAGTGGTCTTCACCACCAAGAAGGAGATCCCCTCGCTCATCATCATTGTGGTTGTGAGCATCTTCTTGCTGGTGCTGGCCACCCTACCGCTGATGGGGGCCACCTGGTGCCACCTGCTCTCCAAGTACCACGGGAAGACCTACAAGCTGATCATGAAAGCCCAGAACCCGGACCAGATGGAGAAGCACATGGCCGCTGACTTCGACCCCCGCGCCTCCTACCTGGAGTCTGAGAAGAACTACAACCCCAGCGAGGTGGGTGAAGGCGATGCGGAGGAGGAGGATGAAGAGGAGGACGATGACGATGAAGGAGGCAGGCGGAGGAGGAGGAGAGAGGCTGAAGGGGCCGTGGAGCTGGAGCGGGAGGAGAGCGTGGCCGCCAGCTCCATGGCGGAATCTCAATCCAAAGCCAATGGCGAGGAGTTTGAGGTGCGCTCCGAGTACAGCGACAAGCTGCCGCTGGGCGCCGAGGCCGTCACCATCTCCCAGGAGATCAACGGGAATTACCGGCAGCGCCCCCGCTGAGTCCCCCCGGCCCCCCCCTCCCGGGTCCCCATCGCCCCCAGCATCCCCCTCCCCAACCCCTCCCGGCCCCGCTGCTTCTCCTCCGAGGAAGGAGCAAGGAGAGAGGGGAAAACCCTGGGTGCTGGTGGCGTGTCCTTCCTCCTCCTCTTCCTCCCCCGCCGGTTGGTGGCTCCCTGGGGCAGGGGCTCGGTGCCGGGGGCTGCGGCCACGGGCAGGATGCTGCTCCCCCGATTTCGTTCGGCTGCAGCTCGGCGCTCCCCGCCGCCGCAGCGCAACGATTCCCCGGCCCCCTCCCGCCTCTGCCTCCCTCCCTCCCCTTATTTTGTGTCCCCTCGAAGGAAAAGAACGAAAAACAAGCGAAAAAAAAAAAACAACAAATCGGCTGAAAGCAAACGCCCGATAGCCCCCAAAACCGTTCCGCGGAGAGGAGCGGCTCCGCCGTGCGTTGGCTCAGCCCCGGCGGCTCCCCGCCGCTCCGCACCCCTCTCTCCGGTCCCTCCCCGTCCCCTCCGGTCCCTCCCGAGCCCCCCGGAGCCCTCCTGTACCCCCCGGTTTCCTCCCGCTTCCCTCCGGGGGCTCCCCGGTGCCGACCCCGCCGCAAGCCCGGGGCGGCTCCGTTCAGCACCCGGCGGCTCCGGACAGCTCCGAGCGCCCCCCCGGCTCGGGACTGCGGGGGAGACACCCCTGGCCCCCCCCCCCCCCCCCCCCAGACACCCCCCGGCCCTCCTTCCCCGGTGCCCCTCGATGTGTGTTGGGTAGAGTAGCGTTGTAGCAAGTGTCTGTGCCGTAGGCGCGCCCGTGCTGCCGGCGGGGGGCCGCTCGTGGGGTCTGTGTCCCCCCCTCCGGAGGGGCGAGGGGCCGCTGCCGCCCCCCCCCGGGGAGCCCCGGGGCTGGTGAGATCCGCGGGTGCCTTTCTGCGCCCTTCTGTCTGTGAAAGAGTCAATAAAAGGGATTGAAATTGGAAACGCGTCCGTACTTTGTCAGGGGGTGGGGGGCTGCAGCCAGGACCCCCCCATTGCCCCCCACCCGGCCGAGGGGAGCCGGGGTGGGCTGAAAATGTATCTGCACGAACAGATTCCTGCATGCACGTAGCTACAAATCCACAGGCGCCCTGTGTGCAGATCCGCCCGCTATATATATATATAGAAATACACATCCTCGCCACGTAAACTCCTTTATCCATCCGTGCCGTGCACCCCCACAACTAACCTGCCCCCCACACGCACGCCGGGTGTAGTCCGTCTGTGCACACAATATAAATGTACCCAAATGCATCATGTACACAAAAACATTACAGACTTCTCCCTACACGCACAGCACATCGAAATGCAAGGACAAGGTTTCCGCACGGCGTGCGCACACATTTACACGCATCCTCCATATAAATAGGTAGCAAAACCACGCAGGACGCTCTCCTGTTATTTTTACAAGCATTCTATATTTCGGCACACAGACACCACACATGCTCAACAAATGTGCAAACCCACAGATGCCCGCACAGCCCCTGTTTTTCCCCCCGCAAGCAGGAGAAGGCGCAGCGCCGGGGACAGGAGCGCAGCCCGGCGCCCAGCGCTCCCGGATTTATGGGGGGCTCTCGCCCCACGGGTGATTTAAGCCCACGCTTACAGGGCGAAGATTTAAGGCCGCCTTTGATTGCTTTTCTTATCTGGAGCTCCGCTTGCAGCCAGCCTAGCCCGTACGAAAAAGACCGGGGAGATGCACATGCAGGGGGGGGAATAGGGGGGCGACCCCATAACCCCGCAGCCCCCATGCCGGCGGAGCGCCCACCCCTCCAGCACCATCCACAGCCCACCCCGCCGCCCCCAGCCTCTCCTTTCTCCATCATCCGGAGCACGGCTTTCTATTTCAGGTCCCGGCTCCGCATCTTTCTCCTACGGCGCGGGGAGGGAGCGGGGAGAAGGCGGACAAAGCGAAGAGGGGGGCGGGCGGAGGGGACCCCCCGGAACCCCCCAAATCCTGCCGGCTCGAGGCTCCGCCGCGGCAGCCCAGGTGTTCGCTGCAGCTTTGAAAAACACGTGCGAAAACGCAGCCCCCCCTTCCCCCCCCCCTCACCGCAGACAAATCCCCTTCTGCGGATACACTTTAATTGAGTTTCGTGCCCAAGAACACGCAAGGAATAAAAAAGAACAATCATCGCTGCCTCCCTTTAATTAGAGGGTAATAGATGTCCCCGCCCGGCATGTCTGCAGGGGATCCGGCGGTGATGAGCACCTCCCGGTGCCGGATTGTTTCCCCCCCCCCGCCCCCCCGGCTCCTTTTCGGGAGGGCGCTAATTAGCGCCAGGTGCCCACGGGCACAATTAGGGCGCGGGGAGGGGGCTCAGCATCCTGCTCCCCCCAGTCCGGAGGTCGTTTCTCCAGGCTGGCGCTGGGCAGGAAGGGTTAAGGGGGCACAGCAGGGCGGCTTGTCCCCCCCTAAAGCATTAACCCGTCTGCTGCCGGCCCTGTGTGGGGCGGGACGTGCCCACGGGTGACCGCGGCCACGCGCTTTCCTCGTTCCATTGTCGCAGCCCACGGGGGCGGACGGGTAGGGGATACAGACAGCACTGTGCCCTTGGCCCCACGACAGTAGGATGAGGGGATCTCTTATCCCGCAGCACAACAAAAAGGGGGGAAGAGCCGGGAGCAGCAGCCCCGAGCCTCGCTGCGTTCATCCCAACGTCTTTTTGGGGCAGGGGCGAAGGGAAAAGTCCCGGGACGCCCCCAACCCCCTGATATCTTGCACCACGTTCCCTTTAATTTTTAACCCCCGGGGGGGGATGCTCTGCACCCTCAGCCCTCTGGGGCCGGGGGCTGCGGAACAGCCCCCCCGGCATGGGGCAGGGGGACGGACACGGGCCCGGGCTGCGGGGGGGGAGGAGGGGCCGGCTGCTTGCGGGTTTTTCCT
>CM021774.1:9133033-9225875 GCA_011076525.1 Nettapus auritus
TTTTTTTTTTTTTTTTTTTTTTTTTTTTTTTTTTCCCTGCGATCCTCGGGAAGGCGAGAGCTGGAGCGGGTCGGTGCCATGGAAAACAAAAGGGCCCGGGGGACCGGGAGGGGGAGGAGAAGCCGGAGGGGGGGCCGAGGGAGCCGCAGCCGCCAGCACCGGAGCCGCGGCGGGAGAGCGAGGGGAGACCCCGTCCCCGGGAAGCCCACGGGGCCGGTGATGGGGCCGGGGCGGTTTGGAGGACCAGGGGGCTTTGGGGGACCGGGAGGGCTCGGGGGGATCGGGGAGGCATGGGGGGGGCGTTGTGCACGGCTCTGGTATGCGCCAGCCCCGTAACACCGGGTGTAGGGGAGGGACGTGGGGGGGAGCCGGGGGCGCCCCAAAGGGATCCAGAATCCGGCCCCAACCCCCGGACGCTTCTCACCCCCCACCCCGGCTGCAGCCACCCCAGCCCGGTTTTTGCAAGTCGACCCCCCCGGGCTGTTTGCAGGGTTTTGGTGCCGCCAGCCCCTTTCCCTCCCACTGGAAGTGCCAGGGCTGGGGAAACAAAGGGGGTCCCGCTGCCAGCTCCCCGCAGAGCCGGGCTTTAACCTTTCCCGAGGGGGGGGGCAGCCTGCACGCAGCCCCTGGTGAGGCGAGCGAGGAGTTAGCTCTGCCCTTGGCAGCCGAAAGCGTTGTAAAACCTTCCAGCAGCTCAGGACCCCGCTCTGTGCTGAGAAGCAGCAGTCGGGAAGCTGTTTTTCTTCTCTCCGTGGAAAAAAACGTGGAGGGCGGGGGTTGGTTTGAGGGCTGAACGCGGGCCGAGAAGCCTGAAAGTTTGGTGCTTTGGGGGGGAGAAGGACTGAGGCTGGGGGGAAAAGGGCTGAAGGGCTCCGGAGAGGGAGAGATGGAGTGAACTCTGAACCCGGAGCTTGTACGGCGCGTCCAAGCCCGGGAGGGATGCAGGATTCCCAGAATAAGGAAGCGGCGTCCCGGGGCGGGGGGGACATTTTGGTAAGGAGCTGGTGCGGGGAGGAAGCGTTTTGGGATCCCGGAGGCAGACGAAAGCTCTCGGCATGGCTGTGCCCTGCTCAGATTCGGGAATATTTCACCAATTCCTCGCTACCACACTGGCCGAGCCGCCGCGGAGCAGCACGGGGCTGTTTCCTGTTAGTGCTTGGCGAGGAGCAGCAGAGCCCCAGCCCGGCTGGATCCAGCAAGCCAGGCCCCCCCCTCATGCCCACTGTCTCTGTCCCCAGGAGGAAGGATGAGGCCGCTGCTGTGCTGCCTGGGCATCGCTGTGCTGCTGGGGCGCAGCCTGGCCTGCCCCAGCGCCTGCTCCTGCTCCGCCAAGAAGAATGGGCGGCTGCTGGCCGAATGCGCCTACAAGGAGCTGCTGGAGGTGCCCCGGGGGCTGTCCCCCAACGTCTCCATCCTCACCCTGTCGGCCAACAGGATCGGCTGGCTGCGGCGGGGCGCCTTCACCGAGGTCCCTGAGGTGCAGTCGCTGTGGCTGGGCTACAACCAGATCGGTGCTGTGGAGCCGGGAGCTTTTGCACTCCTGGGGCAGCTGAAGAATCTGGACCTGAGCCACAACAAGATTACGGATTTCCCCTGGCAGGACCTCCACAACCTCAGCGGCTTGCAGATCCTGAAGATGAACAACAACCGGCTGACTGGCCTGCCCTGGGATGCCTTCCACGCCCTGAAGGACCTGCGCTCGCTGTGGCTGAATGACAACCAGCTCACCACGCTGGCCGAGGGCACCTTCGACAAGCTGCCCTCCCTGTCCCAGCTGCAGATCTTCAACAACCCCTTCAACTGCTCCTGCAAGGTCTTCTGGCTGAAGAGGTGGACCGAGAGCACCTCCGTCTCCATCACCAAGGGGGGAGCTACGTTGTGCGTGGCTCCGGGCAGGCTGAAGGGCAGGGCGGTGACGGACATCCCTGAGCACCACTGCGTCGCCCCGTCCGTGCAGCTCACCTACCTCTCCAACCTGGACAACTCCGTCATGTACGACGGCCTCACCCTGACGCTGCACTGCAGTGTGGCGGGGAGCCCCCCACCGGAGATCCGCTGGAAGATCCAGACCTCCAGCCGTGGCATCGAGATCAACGGGCCCACTGTGGCGCGGGACGGGAACGCTTCCCTCTCTGGGCGCGCCAAGCAGAGCCAGGAGCGCTTCCTGGTCTTCAAGAACGGCACCATGGCCATCCCCAAGTTCAGCAAGGAGGATGAAGGCATCTACACCTGCCTCGCTGTCAACGACGTGGGCATGCGGGAGGTCTCGGTCAACGTGGCTTTGGCCGGGTCAGAGAATCCGGCCGAAGACCTGCTGCAGGATGACCCCCAGGCCAGCCACCTCGGGGGCCAGAGCTGCTACAAGGGCGATGAAATGGATCCGTCCGGAGCTGGGGAAAAGCTGGTGATCGTTTACCACATGCCGAGGGAGTCCAAGAGCAAGGCTGGAGGAGCTGTGTCCCAGGTCTGGCTGGGGACCCTCCTGCTGGCTTTGGGCATCGCGCTGAGGTGGTAAAGGGGGAGAAGGAAATGGTGCCCGGGAGGCTTCCCCCTCTTTCTGTATCATTTATCTTCACGTAGTGCCACGCGTTTGCTGAGCTTCTGGGAACTGCGGGCGGTTGGGAGTCCAAGGGGGCCTGGAGCCAAGCCTGGGGCCGGCAGCACATCCCCTCCCCAATGGGGCCTTGAGAGCTTCAAATGGGCTCGGGTGAAATGTGACGTGGGGCAGCTCAGCACCACGTTGCTGCTTTCCAGGCAGCCATGTCTGCCACCAGCTCCCCTCCAAGACCAAAACGGGGCTGCAGGGGTGAAGCCCACCCCCCATGGGGCAATCCCCCAGCCTCAGAGCCCCCCCCACCAGCACTCCTCCACCTGCAGCCCCCAGGGGCAGGGGGCACAAAGGCCACGTCCCCACCCCGTCCAGGTGCTGGGTGTCAGCCAGGAGCACTCTTCCTACCATCAGCCTCCCGTGGAGCACCGGGGGCTGTAGGGCCGGGCTGAGCAAGCAGAGAGCCCTGGTACGGGGTCCCTGGGCCACAGGGCATGTGGCTTTAGGGACAGAAGTAGTGAGGTGCTCCTGAGTAGGATAAAGAAGGAGAGGTGTGGGGCACATCATGACAGGTCAAGGGTGTGAATCAGGCCGTTTGGGGAGAAGCATTTCCATCTACGGCCTTCACCCCTGCGGGAAACTGGCTGGGGAAGTGAGCACCCTAGGTGCCCGTGCCCTCCTTGCATCGCAGGATCAGGCCCTTCCCCCTCCGTGCCTCCCCCAGATGGGACGCAGATGCTTTCCCCCCTCCCTTTCACCGCTGAAGCCCCCGGTCCAAACTGCCTGGCTGGGCTGGACCCACCGGGCTGCGCTGCTCCGGCTCCAAGGCTTCGAAAGCAAGGGGGAAACTGAAACCAAAGAGACCCAAATGAAAAAGAAAAGTCCCCTGAAAGTGCTCTAGCAGCCCCGTTGGGACGTACACACCATGCCCACCACCCCAGGGTGCCGGGGACCCGCTGAGCACCTCCCTCTCCCCACCTCACAGCACGGCTGTCCTTCCTCATGCCTTCTGCTAAGCACTCGCCTGCGGGAGCTGTGCAGCCTCCTGCAGCCCTATAACCAAAGCTGTATGGCCAGCCGAGTACCAAGCACAATAAATACCTTTTATAAGCCAGCCCCTGCCTGCTGCCTCTGTGCCCGCCCAGCCCCGTGGCCCTGGGAGGGAGAAGGGTTTCACGGGGTGCCCCAAATCACGGGGTGCCTCGAATCGCCTGCCAGGGCAGGGAAGGGAAGGCAGGGATGCCGAGCAGATGAAAAGCAGCTGTGCTGGAGCCCGAGGCCTCTGTGCAGGCTCTGCAGCCCCGGATTTGGGTTCTTTTATGGCGGCTGTAACAGGGAGCACAGCCTGGGAGCAGCCCCCGGCCGCCGGCTTTTGATGCTAACGAGCAGCCGCAGATTTTTCTCATTACAGATACTAATAAAAAAAAAAATAGCAGTGCTGCTCCAACCCCAGCGCTAGGAGGATTAGGACTTGGCAGGGAGTTTCGGTTTCGTTTCATAGGACTCATCATCTCCAATCAGGCCCTCTCCATGTCCCCGAGGTGGCTAAAGGATGGAGGCCACCAAACGGTGCCAGCCTGGGCTGCCACCAGCCCTCTCTGCTCTGCTGTAGGCCTGTGGCCGCATGCCACTGCTGTCCCTCATGTTTATAAAGGCAAATTTCACTTTTTTCAGCCAGCCCAGCTCCCTGACCCACCTTGCAGAGGCTCAGGCAGGTGGCATCTAGAGGGGATGGTGGCCCTGGGGACATGTGGGGACACGGCCAGACCCCAGCACCCATGGCTTTACGGAGGCTGCGTGCGAGGTTGGAAGCTCAGGGAGGCAAGAAACCACCATGAAGAGCTCAGCTCACCCCCAGGGCACCCCGGTTATGCCAAAGGAGGGAAAAGAAAACAAACAAAGGAGAACGAAGCCACCTCCTGTCATCTCTCACCTCCGCCCCTGCCAAGACAGCTCCGGGGAGCTGCAGGCTGTGTAAACACATGCAGAAACCCTGCTCCACCCCTGGCCTGGAGCTGCGGAAGATTTCATGGATTTAAAAGCCTTCCTCAAAGCTCCGGCAGCCCGGAGGCTGCTCCAGGGATGCACATCTCCTGGCCACGCAGTCCCTGTCCCCATGTCCCCTGGGTTGTGCCGCAGGGGCCGGCAGCTGTTTTGAGGAGCCTCTTGCTCTGCTTTGGGTTTTCCTAAGATGGAGGGGCGCAGAGATCTGGTCCCGCTGACCCCCCCCCAAAACCTACCACAAAGCCTCAGCTCCATGTAACCCCAGCCAACACAGCAGGGACAGCCCTGGTGGCCCTCCTGGCCACGTGTCCCCAGCTCTGCCCTCCCCTCACCCTTGGGAAGGATCTGGAGACCCAGCAGACAGCGAGCACAGCAAGGAGTTACATGATTTATTCTCCTTCCCCAGCTCGGCACGGCTGAGGGGGTGTCAGACTGCTCCGGGAGCTCAGTCCCATCTGGGGGGGACACCTGCCTCCCCCGGGGATCCCCCTGGAGCAGGACATGGGGGTAGAGGAGGGGGAAACAGCCTGCTGAGAGCACGCCAGGTGATGGGAGACATGGGGAGGCCCAAACAAGAAGCTCTGCAACCTTCCAGCCCCAAATGGAGCAGAAAGGGGTTTCAGCCTTCACAAAATGGGGGGAAAGAGGCTCAGACCTGGACAGGAAAAGCTGGGGGTGGTAGTGGGGACCTTCTGCCAAGGGTGCTGAGATGGGGGTGGCTCCTTGTGGTCACTCTGTGCCACGAGATGGGGAGAAGGACATGTGGATTTGGCTCAGAAGTGACCCCTAAGGGGCTTTGGAGATGCCCGAAGGGTTCAGTTTGGATCATCAACCCCTCTGCTCCCACGTCACACTGGGAAGTGCCCCATGTGCCCGGGCTGTCTCATCACCTCCGGACCCCGTGGGCGGCTCGGCACACACCTAGAGCTAAAGAGCAGTGCTGTCACTGCTGGAGAGGGACGGGGGGGCCCAACTCCTCCCAGCCCAGGAGGGGAGGAGGGGACGGGAGGGACAAAGGAGGCAGGGGGCTTCTCTGGGGGGGTTGGGGGGGGGTGTCAGGGCTTGGGGGGGCTGAGCTGGGCACCGTTGACCGTAGGATCGCAGAGGGCATTTTTTCGGCAGGCCAGCAGCGAGGGGTTGTTGAGCAGGGTGTAAGCCAGCCACCAGCGCGCCCGACTTTGCCTCAGCCGGCCTCCGCCCGATGACGCCTTCGTGCTCTGCATCAGCTGGATGCCTGGAATGAGATGGTGTGTTGGGGGCCCTGCTGGCAGCCCCCCAGGGATGGGGCTGGCTGGGGGGCACTGGGGGACCTACCTTCCTCCACATCCCCTGGTCGGGGCTCCGGGGTCCCCTGTGGCCTGGGTGGCTGGAGGAGCAGCAGGCAGAAGGCTCGCATCACCGGGTGCGACTGGCTCACCTCTGTTTTCAGGTAGTGGCAGTACGCATGGTAGCCTGGGAGACACAGCCCAAAGGAAATATGGGTCAGGGGGCAGTGCTGCCCAGCAGTGTCTCCCCCCTTCTTTTATCCCTTGAGTATCAGGGAGGTAAAATCTCAGGCTCTATCCCTGCCACACCAGAGCACCCATCTACAGCCCCAGGGCTGTGCTCTGCTAACGAAATCCCAGCACAAAAAGCAAAGGAAGGGCTGAGCTCTCCTCCCTGCTGCCCCCAGCATGGGATCTGCTCATTACCACCCCATAGGACCCCCCACAGGACCAGGTGGGCAGCAGGAGGAGCTGCTCACTCCCGTTGTCCCAACACATCTCTGGGCACAAAGCCACCCCCGGTCCCAGCAGTTCCGGGTGATGGAGGAGCCCCTGCTGTGCTCCCTGGGGGTGGGAGAAGGGTCCCTGTGGTGCCGGACCTGGGTCGAAGGTCTCCACGCCGCGGTTCAGCAGGCTGATGTCCAGCTGGCAGAAGTGCACAGCGTTGTAGAGTGCAGAGATGAGCATCCTCCACACCCCCGCCAGGACCCCCACCAGGACGTTGACGGGGAAGAGGAGGTAGGTGACGATGTAGAGAGCTCGCCTGCGGGTGGAGGAGGAGGATAATAAGGAGCAGAATGCCCCGGGACAGGAAACACGGCCCTTCCCTAATGGAGGCACCTGCCAAAATAAGCCTCCCAGCCTTCCCTCCCTCCCTGGCAGGCACTGTCCCCGTTTGAGATGTCTCCGTCCTGTGGAGAGGTGTGAACACCCTCCTGCTGCGTGTTTGGGACGTGGAGGCTGGCCTCCAGCACACACAGCGTCTCTGCTTCCCCTCGGAGTCTTCCGTACCAGTCACAGCACGAGGCCGGGGTGGAGGACACAGCTCCCATGGGGGTGCAACAGGGCCCCGACCCCACAGGCTGACATCAGGGCTGCAAGTTGGCCATGGCTCCTAGCTGTAGTCTCCAAATTACCCCTTCTGTGAGCACAAAGCTGCTTAAAGACCCTACAGGAGCCTTGCAGAGGTTGAACTAACCCCACAAGGGGTGCACGCAAACCAAGAACAGCTGCCCTAGTCACCAGGAGACCCCAGGCCCCTACCTGTTGGTCAGCTCTTTGCGCAGGGGATGGTGCTCCAGGAACTGGGAGTGAGCCGCCAGGTTCTGCACGAGGACGGCGCCGACCAGGGTCAGCCAGAAGGGCCTGGCCAGGAGAGAACGGGGAGCTTGGAGGCCAGGAGACGAGGCTCCCGAAACGAGGCTCCCGGGGGGCTCCAGTAGAGCAAGAGCCCCCCGAGGGGCAGCAAAAAAATAAAAATAAAAAGGATAACCCTTTATCCAAGCACCCCAAAACTCATCGCAGCACCCAGCGACGTCACCCCGGCACCCCTGGGTGCTCACCACATGTTCTGCAGGAGCCTGAAGAGGAGCGTGTTTGTGCCTGATTGCAGCGGGATGACGACAAGGAAGGTGAACGCAGCTGAGCAGATGAAGAAAATCACTTGCTGGATGAGGAGCCCTTGGGGGGAGACACGGAGAAAGAAGGCGTCACGGGGGAGGGAGGAAGGAGAAGTGCTCCTTGTTCCTGGTTCCAGCCCTGTGCTCGGTTCTGAGCACGCCTGTCGTTTTAATCCCATAATAAGCAGGCTCCTCGCCTGCCTCCCCCGCTCCCCGCACAATGCTCTGCGCGGGATCTAATGATGGGTTCAGCCTTCCTCATCGCACCCCGCTTCACCCCCGCCGAGAGGAGCCGCCTCCGGGGCTGCGGCCGTGATGCCTCATCACCAAATCAGCCCGAGCTGCAATTTCTAATCAGAAATCATGCCAGGAGCAGCGGCAGAGCTGAGCGGGAAAGGGGGCTGCGCTCCCCCCCGAGCACTGGGATTTCGTGCCCTGGAAATTGGGTTTCGAGCTCAAGCTGTGTGCGTGGCACCACGGCAGGATGCGGGCAGCTCACCCAGGGATGCTCCTGGGGAGTCTGGGGTGCACCCAAGCCCCAAAGAGGTTTTGGGGTGTGCCCAAACTGCGCTGGGGTGAGGAGGGACGGGGATTATGCCCCGTTTTACATCCCATGCCCACCCATCTATCAGACGTTGCTATGCGGCGCCTGGGACCAGAGGAGACAGACAGCCCCTCACGCGAGATGCCGTGACAGCTTCGCGGATCAAAATATTTGGGCGCGAGCCAGGACGGCTCTCCCTCCCCCCCTCCCCGAGCCCACCCCTTTTCTCCCCACCATTTGGTGCTCAGCCTGGCCCTCCCAGCAGAAGGACAGATTGCGTTGGGGGAACCACGAACAAAAGCCCTAGAGCTTTGCAAAATGGGGCAAAAAAAGGGGGGTTGGGGCTGCTTAAATGCAGGGTAACCTGTGGGAAATGGGCCTCCACCACCTCCTCCTGCCCCATAGCTCCACCAGAATATTTACCCAGGCAGGCAAAAGCTGTCTGGAAGCTGGCAAAGCTCATCCAGCAGACGACGGCTTGTCGGGACGGGCGGAGGATGTGGGCTTTGTAGAAGACATCGAGCACGGCCCCTTGGTACAGTGCCTTCAGGTTGCTCCTGGAGGGCAGAGAGCGGCGGGGCTGGGCAGCAGGGATGAGGACACAAAGAGGGCAATTTGGGGAGTGCGATGCCCTACCTGTGCATCACCAGCGTCCTCAGCAGCATGGCCATGGTCAGCAGGCAGCACAGCACCAGCGAGCACACGTAGCACACTGCGGGGAGGCGGCCGGGGGGCAGTGTTACCCCAGGAGGGGTCTCAGGCACCACCCAGGGGGCATCAGGCAGGGCTGGGTTATGGTGCTGCATCCCCCGAGCAGGGTACAGTGCCTCAGTTTCCCTCCTCGGCCTCTTTGCGATACAAGGACACCCTGCTCCGTCTCCTTGGAGGGCTATATTGCCCACGCAAAAGGGAAGGGGGAAGGCAGAGGGCCAGGCTAGCTCGGTGCTGGGGAAGTGACTGAGCAAGCCATGCAAAGGGCGCTGAGCCTGACAGGATGCTCAGAAGCTGGGATGCAAGGGGAAAGCAGGACGGGAGCGGGGGATCTGCCAGGAGAGATGGGGAGGTCAGGAAAGCAAAGGTGGGAGGAGGAGAGGCGCTCGGTGACTCTGGAAAGCCACAAAAAGCTCTGGTTGCGGCACCCTGCCAGCCCCCTGCCCCCTGCCCAGGGCTTTCAATTATCGGGTGCCCGCTCGGCAGCGGGGGGACGAGGGGCCATCTGCTCGATTCCAGCACATATCAAAGCCTGCCCAAGAAGCAGCATCTGCAGCGCGGCGGTTTTGGCAGGCAGCAGCTGCTCGGGGAGCCCTGGCACATCACCAGGTCCGCACACCTCCCCAAAAGTCCTCCCTTCCACGTCTGCACAGCCCAGGCTGGGACAGGGGCAGCTGGGCCATGTCCCCTCCTTCGTGGTCCCCATGTTCCTTCAACACAATAACCTGCCCCATCACCACCTGCTTCCATGGGCAGCTTGGGTTAGAGACCCCCTAAATTCGCAAGTCCTCCCCAAAATCCCCCGCGGACGTGGCCGCGCACCTTCCAGCGACCACAGGTAGTGCTTGACGGTGCTGAGCTCCTTCTCCATGTCACCCGGCATGCCCGGGTTCTCCGAGGGCACCAGCCCGAACTGGACCAGCAGCACCACCACGTCCTTCGTCATCCCCGCCCGCACGATCTGGATGGTGGGGACAAAGGCCACCAGGAGCAGCAGGGCCACCTGCAGGGGAGCGGTGCCACGTGAGCCACCAGGTTAGCCTAAAGCCTCAAGGCAGGCTGAGCACTGCGAGCACACGGCTGGTTAGCGAGGCTCAGCTCGAGTAATACCTCGAGGCATGCTAATACCAGCCCCAAAGCCACCATGCCCTGAGGAAGCATGGCAATGTGTCCCTTGCCCCACGAGGACGTGGCTGTGGGGCGCTGCGTGCCACTGGGACACCCCGGTCACCTGGTAGACAGCGACGACGGAGGTGGTTAGGGACAGGACGAGCTTCAGCGGGAGCTGGAAACCTGCGAGGCAGAAGTGGGGGGGGGGGTGAATGGGGGCCACCCAGCCCAGCCCAAGCTCCCTTCAGGTGGGGATCTCCCCCAGATTGCTCCCATGCCTGCAGGGTGTTAGAGGATGGGGTTCCTTCCCATGGCTTCCTGCAGGCCCATAAAACCTCGTGCACCTGCAGCAGGGAGCCCCATGCACCCCGCTCCATCCCTGCCCAGCCCACCCATGCCCCATGGGGGTCCCCAGCTCCTCCTCCCCACCCCAAGCCTGCAACAGTTTGTGTGAGCCGAGGCGCCGGGCGGCAGCTGCCGCGGCGCAGATGCTTTGGGGACGGAGCCAAGGAAGGCATTTGCTGTCCCCCGGGGGAGGCAGACTGTTTGCAGAGCTGCTGCTACAGCAAAGAGCGCATCCTACCTTCCTCGGGAGCGTAGATGTAGGAGCACAGATACGCCCGGACCCGGTGCAGGAGGCTCTCTTCTAGCTTGGTGGGGCTGGAGGAGGAAGGAGAAGGTGACAACCATGGCTTGGGTGGCCCCAAACAGTGGGCAGGGCTGCGCTCTGGTCGTGCAGAGCTGCAGGAGCATGATGTATGTGGTTTCTCTCTCTCTTTTTAAAAAAACAAAAAAACAAAAAAAAAAAAAAAACAAAAAAACAAAAAAAAACAAACAAAAACAAACAAAAAAACAAACAAACAAAAAAAAAAAACAGGGCCATGAAGCTGTGCTGTCCCCAGGCACCCAGCGAGAAGCTGTTGCCCTTACCTGCCCTTCCTCGGCCGCTTGGACAGGACAGCCCGTAGGTACTTCTTGTAGTAGCCTCGCCCTGAAACCTGAAGAAAAGCATCTGTAAAAGCTGCCCAGTTCCCACCAGGCAGCCCAGAGCGAGCTCCCGGGGTTATTTCAGTCCACGCTGGGGCCAGCGGCTCAGTTCTGAAGGTTTTCTCCTCTCCTTCACCCAACAAAGCCCGACGTTTCCAAAAGGGCTGGGGATTATTGCTGCCTGCCAGGAATACAAGGCGACACCAGTCCGGCCTGAATGGGACGCATTGAGGCTGTAAGCCTCTTGTACTAAGGAGTTTACTCCAAAGATGGATTTTCCCCTCTTCAAATCCAGCAAGATAAACAGAGCCGCAACCCCTGTGTGCCCCATTGCCGTCAGAGGGCCGCCAGGCTGCTGGGAGCAAACTGGGAGCACTGGGAGCACCCTGATGCCCAGAGCCGGGCTGCTGGGCAGGAGAGCCATGAAGCAGCCCCAAACCCATGCGGGGCCATGGAGGGATTCCCCCGGGCTCCCACCATCCCCAGTCACCCCATGCATCTTCATTACCTCCTTATCCAAGGTCTCGTCATGCCCTGTGAAGCTCCTGATCAGCAGGGCTGGGTACCAGAGGCTTAAGACCACGAGGCAGAGGATGATGGGGATGTAGGAGAGCGTGGAGTAGTACCTGTATATCTGGGGACATGCAGCGCTGTCACACACTGCACCGGGGACACCTCAGTGCCACTTCCCCAGGGTGCCAGGGCGGCCACCTCAGGCCCCGGCAGCCTGCCCTGCAGTGGGACGCGTACCTTCGGCGACTGGGGACAGTCCACCTTCTGCCAGATGTGCACCACGCAGTGGCACCAGGACAGCAGGCAGCCCACGAGGTAGCCAGCCCTGTGCCCCACCGTGGCGCAGGCAGCCAAGGGGCAGTAGAAGGCAGGGTAGTAGAACAAAGCCAGGATCTTCCAGTACTCTAGACAGCAGGGAGAGCAAAGGTGACACGTGCCATCAGTAGGGACCAGAATGAACAGCCCGCACACACAGGGATTCCCCCACGGTGCTGGCCTTACCCCGGCTGTGCTGAGATGAGTTGGGGATGAATGGCAGAGGGTCACGGTCCAGCACCAGCACGCACAGGGACGAGAAGAGGATGCCAAACACCGCGGCCACCAACCCGCGGTTGCCCTCCTCCTCCAGAAAGTTGGCCGGGCTGCGGGGCAGGGGGGCACAACATGAACCTGGCACCCCCATTCCACACCGCAGCACCCCGTCCCCACCACCCTAGGGCTGGTTTGTCCCGTGCCAGCCAGGCAGGGTGACGGGGACGTGGGGACACAGTACCTGAGCAGCCCAGGGACACCGTTCCAGCAGCCCTGGCGGTGACGCCGGCGTTTCACCAGCAAGGACAAGCCCAGCAGCACGGCCAGCTGCCAGAAGAAGGGGAGCAGGGTTTTTTAGCTAAGCAGGAGGAATCTTTGGGGGAAGGTGCATGCGGACAGAGCTGGGGACAGCAAACATGACGGGCTTCAGGGGCACTTACGGAGACGGGCGCCAAGCATGCATGGTACAGCCTGGGGGAGATGGTGGGGTCGCACTCTGGGATTGCACTGGGAAACGTGCTAGAGAGGGGAAAACAAAACAAAACAAAAAGGTCTGGGGTTGTATTTTGTCCTGAAAGGGTAAAAAGTTAAGGTATTGGGGTGATGCTCTGCGTATGCGGGGATGGCAGCAGCACTTTAGGTCTGACATTTAGGAGAATCAAAGCTCCAAAGAGCAGGGCCCTGCAACCCCTGGTAGCTGGGGCTGAAGTCACCCTGGAGAGGTGGATTTAAGATTTTAGGATTGAGCTCAAGAGATAGCAGGGAGCAGCCCAAGCTGCTCCTGCAGGGGCTGGGTGAGCTCCAGGACCCCGTGCAGATATCGGGGCCGAGCAGGGCTCAGCAAGGAGGGACGAAGCCCCCTGTAGGAATTTTTCAGTCCAGCACTATCGCCAGGCTGCCAGGGGCATTTCTTGAGGCCAGGCTGCCGCCGGCAGAGCTCCGTGCCTTCTGCCTCTTTGCTCTAACAGCTGTCCTTGGGTAGACCAGACAGTTCCCGCTGTCCCAAAATATCCCAGCTCCCGAGGCCCAGGGCACCCACCCACAACATGGAGGAGGGGAGGAAGCTCCAGCTCTGGAACAGTTTTGGTTTCTCTGGGGCTTCAGAATTAAATCCTGAGCGTTTGGGGTCTGGATGGGGTATGCAGCCATGGAGAACCCCTGGCGCTGCCTCCCTCCCCTCACCACCACGGCTGGAAGAGGACACCCGAAGGAAAGAGCAAACACCCCAAAGGGTTTTTGGGAGGGGTTCCTCCATCCACCTCTACCCCCAGGGCTTCAGCTGGGCAAGGCGGGGCTGAGTGAGGCGATTTCCAAGGGCATTTCACAAAGCAGGAGATTAAAGACCTAGAGCAACCCTTTGGATACGGCTGGGTTGGTCCCTGCTGGGTGTCCTCAGGATCAGATATCGGCCAGCTGAGCAGCGTAAAACCCTCGCTGAGTCAACAGAGGGACAATAGGTGCTGAGAGACGGCCTCGGGATGCCCAGGATGGGGCTCTGCCACCCGCTTTGGGGCTCTCCTCGGGTAAATTGTGCCTGCGCTGCTCTTGGGAGGATGCTCAGCTGAAGAGTGGAGCAGGACAGATGGGCAGCAGGCTTTATAAAACCACTACTGCTGCAGATTTACACCACTTACCAACCCCACCCCGTGCTCCAGGGTGGCAGAACCACCCGCACAATGAGTTGTGTCCATCAGCTGGGGCAAGGGGGGTCCCAGCAGCAGGTCTGGGGCTTGCCGGAGCAGGATGCTGGCACCCCCCTGGGGTCAAAAGGATGTGTGGCACTGCCACTGGGTGCTTACTTGTCTTGTGGCACAGCCGGCTCCGCAGTCTCATAGATGTACCAGTCAGAAACCAGGTCATCCCCAAAGCCATCATCCAGCGGCGAGCTGTGCGCCCCCCCGGAGCCGTTGGCTGCCATCGACGTCCTCCTGCTGCACAGGGAAGGGGGAGGCGGGGGGAAGAGGGTTTCTTTTGGGGGGGAGACGTCCCCTTGGAAACGCAGGGCTGGAGGCAAGGAGCCAAGAGATTTATCTTCTTGGGTCACTCCCAACCCTTCCCCACCTTGGACAGCCGCTGCCTCCCCGCTGATAGAATGGGAGCCTTTGTTTGGGTTGTTTTACAGCGTTTACGTGAAGGGCTGCGAAACCAGCACAAGGGTCAGGATTTGGAGGCACAGGCGAAGCAGGAGGGAGCTGGGCGAGCGGCCGTGTCCCCGGAGACCCTCCCTGCCACCAGGTTCAGGAGGCGCTGCCCCGGGAGGGAGCCTCAGCACCTTCCCCTCACCGGAACAGGGCCGATCGTCCCCACAGCGATAACAGGGACGGCTTGTCCCGGTGCCAGTTCCAACAAGCTTTCCTTCCTCCTTCCCTCTGCTATTTTCTTTTTTTTTTTTTTTTTTTTTTTTTTTGATTACTTTGGCCCAGGCAGCCCCACACCCTCCCTTGCTGTCCCACACCTCTGTTTTTCTGTTTTGCCTCATCCCTCACCCCCATCATGGACAGAGCCTTTCTCCCTTCCCCGGATGGCCGTGGGGACACCGAGGCACATCCCGCAGCTACAGGAGTCACCCCAACCCCATTGCTGGGGCTGAGAGCTCCCTGAAAGAGATGAGGGACATCCCCACCTGCAAAGCATCGATGGGACTGAGAAGCTATCCTGAGAAACCGTCCCTTCATCCCCAAACACAACGGTCAGCGCTGCCCCCACGCACCACATCGGGGACATCCCCAAACCCCCATGGGAGCACAGGGACTCCCCAACCCCTGCCTGGTGGCTCCAAGGGGTTGGGGAGGAGGTGGATGACCCCGCCAGGAGCTTTGCACAGGGCTGCTGTTTATACAGCTGGTGCTTGCTAAGGACCATGCTGGATGTGGCTCATCAGCTTCAAAGGGGTCCCAAAAATCAGGGAAATGCAGACAGCCCCATCTCCAGGCACCTCGTGGGCTAGTGCTCTGCGGGTGACCGGGTGACGTCCCCTCCATGCTCCCCACCAGCTCCGGGCCCAGCAGATGTAGGACCAGCCGTGGGCGAGCATCCTGCTCCCTGCTGGGGGCTCAGGACCCCAGGCCCCCCTTCGGCCAGCAGCTCCCCGGCCATCCCCTGGTTTTGTCTGCGCAGGGAAGTGGCTCTGACCTCACCTCCCAGGAATGTAGCACTCAGTAAAGTAGAAGGAACCCCTTAAAGCACGCACACATGCCTCTTACGAGACCCGAAAGCCCCTTTCCCCTCGTGCAGGGTCAGGGCAGCAGTCCTGCAGCCTCCAGAAGTTATCCCAAAGCCAGCAGGGGACTTCCCGCACCCCTCTCACCTGCCTATGGGGTCACCTGGAGCTGGGTGATCAGGGGGCTCAGAGATGTGAGATCTCCCCAGCCTGGTGGCATTACCCCACAGCACCCACCTCCACCCCATCCAGCAGACACCACCTCTCTGCTGTCCCCTGCCCCAAGTTTTGGCTGCCTGAGGTCGCATCGGTAGCGACTGAGAGGAGCAGGAAGGGAAGCCACACGGCACCCGCTGGGCAAGCCACAGCCTGAATCCACACAGGGCAGCAAAAATAAATCACAAAGCCGAGCTGAAAAGCTTCCTGGGTGTTGTGTCAGCCCCGTGTGCCAGCAAATCCTCACCAAGACCCAAGTGGGTCAAGAGCAGGCATCCCAGTTATCCCTCCAAGAGCTGCTCCATCTTCATGGGATGCTCTCCTGCAGCAAGGGGAAGCCCCCCCTCGCTGCCCACCAGCCAGTGTCCCCGAGGAGAGACAGATGTCCCCGAGGAGAGGTAGGTGTGCCCAAGCCCCCTGGGTGCCCACCAGCCCCACAGCCCCTCGGTGCCCCACGTTTCCCCGAAACCTGATCCCTTTGCTCCTCTGCCTAACCCCTACTGGAACAGGCTGGGCCTTTGATCGCCGTGGCGTCGCCCGAGATTGATGGCTCCAATAAAGCTCCTTCATATTCCTCATTTCCCACCATCCATCACCCTCTGGGGAGCTTTTGCATCCCACCACTATGAATTAGACTTGGGGGGAGCCATAAGGGAATTCCCCCTCCCTGTCCCCTCCTCCTATCCAGGATAATGGTGATGCCTTGTGTACGGCTTTTAATAAAAATGATAAAGATCTCGTTTCACAATTGTTCAGGGAGTGCTTGGGCCGGGGAAAGCTGTTTAAGCGAGATCTCCTCTAATTCAATTGCCTGTCGGGAGCCGAGCTGGCAGCGGGGAGCTGTGTGTCCCCGCGGAGAGGTGGCTGCAGAGGACACGGGACGGGGACTGGCCTCGCTCGGTCCCAGAGGGGGATTTAGCAGCTGCCCGCACCGCTCAGTTCGCCCAGAGCTGCTCCAAGACTTTAATCCTCTTTCTGGAAAAGTGGCGCTTTCCCCAGTGTAAAGATCTCCCCGCTTTCCCAAACCTCGGCGCTGGGGAGGCCCTGGCCTCCCCAGACCGTCTGGATGGAGGCTGGAGCCTGCGGGAAGCCCCCGCTCGCTCCCTCCATCCGAGAAGCAGGGGGCTCGGGGCACCCCCGGGGGCAATGAGGACACCAGGCCCCGGTGCTGTGACCCCGTGCGGGAAGCCAGCGGGGATGCGGTGACCTCGCCGCACCTCGACCCACGTCCTCAGCCTCGCAGGAAAACCCCCGTCTGGGGCAGGGAGAGGTCGGAGGAGGTGAATCAGCACAGGGGGGGCACGGAGGAGGTTTTTCCATCCCAAACCTTGGCACAGAGCTCCAGCGGAGCCTCCAACTCCCAAACCCCAGCCCACTGGTGTCCACCAGCCCAGTGAACCCCCCAACACTGAGCAGCCCCTTCGGTCCTCAGGGACATCAAGACAATGAGCCAGAAGTACCTTTTGTATTTTTAGAAGCCATAGCAGCTTAAAAAATGAAGCAAGCCGGGCTTGGGGAGGCATGGGGGGATTGTTTTAGGCTGCCACCCCTCTCTGCTTCCCAAGCTCCGTGGTGCAGCAGGTGTGCTGCGCTCCATGAGCAAGGAGCCAGTGGAGGGGAGAAGCCACAGGTTTGCAGGGCTGGGCTAAAAACTGCCTGCAAAGTGTCCCCTGTGCTGCAAACACTGCTGGTAGCGGGGAAATATTCCCTGCAGGGTGCCTGGGGCTCCTGCACCCTCTCCAGCAATCGTGCTGGAAGCTCACACACACAACTGCTACACCCCCCCGTGGAGCCCAGCTTCCCCCCACCGCCGCGGTGCAAACTTTGCGAGAAGAAAAATATGTCAAAAAAAGTAATAATAATAAAAAGTTACCTTATCCCAAAGGGCTGGAGGAAAAGCTCAGAGCATCAGCCCGGCGTGGACGCGGCCATGCGCGCCGCCAGGCAAAGTTCAGCGCACCGGCGGAGGCTGGCGGCGGCAGAGGCTGGTGGTGGTGGAGGCCAGCGGCGGAGGCGCCGGGAACTTTATCCCCTCCATGGCGAGGAGGCCTTGGCTCGGGGCCACCCTGGGGTTTAGGAAATGAAAAGCAACCAACCCCGTGCTGCGCTCTCCCCTTTGATTGCCCAGGGAGGGAGGCAGCTGGAGCCAGCCCCTGTCTTTTCCCCCCACTCCCCGTCCCGGTCTCCGAGCTGCTCCCTCCTCCCCCGTGCTGACAGCTGTGGGGGGGGGACGGGGACCGGAGCAGGGCTGGGTGGCCCCCGCGCCGTGCCGGCCCACCCAAGATGCTGCAAACATCTTGGCTGGCTCCGGGCTTCCTCCTGGGTACACCCAAGGGCCAGATCCTGGCCATGCAACCCTTTGCTGGGGGAGGTTTTAAAGCAGCCGGGGTGAAAAGGGGAAGGCAGAGGCAGCCTGGGGACATAAAGCCCCCACAGGTGCCACCAGCATGGGGTGACCATCCCAGAACTCCTGCTGAGAAGGGGCTTTCGCTGAATCCTTCCCCACCCCAGCACTGCAAAGCAGGGACCCCGACCCTCCCCGCTGGGGGAGAAAAAGCAGGATTTGGGGAAATCCCTTCCTGTCCGAGCTGTGCCTCCCACCTGCACCAGGGCCCCCCAAGCTGGCAGGTTACAACACCTCAATAATCCCTGCGCACACCCCCACGCTCTGCACGTGACAGCAAGCAAAGGGAAAATTAATCAGCGTGGAAGATTTAGCTTAATTTTTAGCCAAAACCTTGTGGCAAGGCTGAGCAGGGACCCACAGGTCCCCCCCTTCCTCTCCAGGGCTGTTCTTAAGTGAGCTGCAGCCAAAGGAAAAGGCGTCTGTGAACCAACCTCCTTCTGAGGAGATCTGGGGGATCTCATATTTAGTTTTGGGGCACCAAGGAAGTGGACGCGATGCTGGAAACTTATCCTAAAGCAGGGCCATGGTTTGTCATTATGTGGTGCTGCTTTAGCGTGGTGGAGGCTGCACGTGCACCTCTGGCACAGCTGGGAGCTGCTGCCTGAATAAACTCTGCCTTGGGTTAAATTACATGAAAATTGCTCTTTGATGAGCCCCTCGTTAGAGGTGGCTCTAATGTGTTTGCACAAGGGTGGGAGGGAAGTGAAGCAGGCAGCAATGTCTCATTTCCACGTACCAGAGCCTGGCAAGGTTTAAGGCAAGGTGAAGGAAAGCTGTGTCCTTGCCCCAGAGGGGTGCACAGGTGAGCACTGCGGTGTCACTGCAGATCAGCAGCCCAGGGAGAAACAGGTTTGTGGGGGAAGCAGCTGAGAGCAGCACCCAATTCAGGGTGTCCCTGGGTGGCACCACCTCTCTCTCACCAGCCCATTCTGGCTTGGGTGGGAGCTCCCTGAGAACAGCCAAATCATCACTTTCTTCCCATTTTCTTCCATTTTTCAAAGGAGCCCAAGAGAAGGGACAGGGAGATGGAAGGATGCGTAGGACCCCCAGAGAAAAGCACGCCAGCCCAGAAGCCCCAGCAGGGGATAAATACAATTTTTGCTCACAGAATTTCAGCCACCGAGCTCTCCGACACCATTAAAAGCACTGATGGTCCCAGCACAGAAGCCATCCAGCAGCCCTGAGCCCCCCTGGGACACCAGTACCGCCCTCCTGGCAGGCATGGGCACCTTTCACAGCACCCTTTCTCTTCTGTTTAACCCCAACTCGGTGCCTCAAAACCCCCAGTTCTGCCCCATTTCCCTGTCCTCACCCTGACCTCCCCAGGATGCTCCCTGCAGCAAGAGGTCAAAAGGAGGCGAGGTTGTGTTTGGGGTCAGCACCCTAAGCCCAGGCTCCAACCTGATTTATTTTTCCCCCTAAATGAGAAGGAAAAACTCAGAAATAGAGACTGGGGAGGGACCCCCAAAGGGACTCACGGAGGTGGTGGTGCTGGGACAGGCCCTGGCTCCATTTCAGGGACCCACACAAGGAGCACCCACCTGCCCTGCAGGTGCTCTCCCGTACCAGAGAACAGCAGAATCCCATACCCCAGGGCCCCAAATGTGCTTTATCCCTCTGCCCCCGAGGATAACCTTGTTGTTTCAGGCTCACACCAGCACGAAGGGGCTGGAATGCAGCTTTTTGTACGGAGCTGTCTCGGAGAAGGGCCATCTGCTAGCCCGGCCCCGGCTCGTGTTTCACTGGAAACATCCCAAAAGCTGTGGGAACGTGCTGTTTTCAACAGTGACTGGGGAATGCGATGTGACAGGGCAGGGGGCTCCCTGGCTGGATCAGTCAGAGCCGCTCCAACCCCCTGCCCACCCCCCCTCTAAGCTCAGCCCCCAAATATTCCCAGTGCCTCCAACCCCTGGATGCTCAGCTGGCTCCTCGGCAGGTTGAGCGGGCAGGGGGCTCAGCCCCAATTGCACACAGGTCCTGTCCCATCTGGGGGCAATTTCCAGCCCCAAGGGGCCTTCTGCAGCCTGGCTGTGACCCCAAGCATCCCCCACACTCATCCCATCCCCTTGGCTCACTCAACCCCATGCGGAGCCACATCCAGGAGAGCCCCCAGCTAAAATCTTGCCCTGTAAATGAGCTGGGAAACAGCTGCAGGTTTGGTGTGGTGTTTAGCTGCCGGCCGGGTTAAACCACACCACACCAGGATGGGGGCTAGCAGGGGAACAGGACAGTCCCATGGGGGCCAGCAAGATGTGGGAGCTGGTGGGCTCGTGATGGCCTCAGCACCAGCATCTCCTGCAGGCAGTGGGTCCCCAAGGCTGTGTGCATACAGCTCCACTGTGTCCTCGGCACTGCCCTGGATATCCCGGGCTGCTTGCTGGAAGGCAGCCACTGCTCCTCCTGCAGTTACCTGGTTTCCCCGCAAACAAACCAAGCTCAGAACCCTCTGTCCCAGCACGAGTCAGGAGAGGGGAGCTCCCAGCACCTCCCCGCAGCACCGAGGCTCAGCTCCAAGCTCAGGAATCTCTTCTCTCTTTTCCCTGCCTTTGAAAGCAGATGTGAAGCCTACCCATAACCAGGAGCCCCCCAGGCACTTTCCAGCTGGAAAGAGGTGAGAAGCACCAACAGAGCCTGCTCAGCTCTCAAACACGCCCCAGGGCTCACTCCAGGTCTCTGCCATCAGGAGGTGAGACCCCATGGCTGGGGAGCCCCGCATCCCTCCCAGCCTGCAGCGCTCGAGTCTGAAGGCCGAGGAGAAGACCCTGGACTTCGAGTTCGAGGCACTGGGAGCTCAGTTCAACCGGCGGGGCTGCTATGCCCTGCGGCTCAGTGTGGAGAACCCGCTGCTGCACGGCCCCGCGTCCGGCGTCCTGCTGCGTGTTGGTGGAGGTGATGCCGTCCCCACCAGCACCAGCACCACCGACACAGTGGAGCAGAGCCGCCTGGGTGAGGTGTGCTCCTTCCGGAGGAGGAAATTCACCTTCACGCTGCCCAGAGGTGATGGCTGGGAGCCACGGGGAAGGGGTGATGGTGGAGGTGTCCCCCGCTAAGCGAGGTTTGACTCTGCAGGTTTCTGCAAGAACGACAAGAACCACGATGTGCGGCTGCGCATTGAAGCCCTGCGCTCACCTGGGAGCCTGGCAAGGAGGAGGACAGTGGGAGAAGCCTTCTTTGCCATCTACCCCCGCCCCCCCCAGCCTCGCACAAAGCCTCCAGCCAGGTGGGATGAGGACTGGTACCGCTGCAGCAAGGTGGCAGCTCTGCTGCGGGTGGGCAGTGAGCAGCCGGCCATGCACTGCGGCCACCTGGCCTTCATCGCCTCCCTGCGTGAGCACCGGCTGCCTGCCACAAGGTCCCCACCGCTGTCACCCCACGGCCAGGAGAAGGGACAGCAAGAGGGGGGCGCAGCCCCAGCACCCACATCCCCAGCACTGCTGTCCCCTGAGGTCCCCCTCCGCACGCCTGAGTCTGCTTACCACTCGCTGCCCACTGAGGTAGGAGAGCTGGGGGCAATTTGGGGGCCAGGGGTCCCACATGGGTGGGGGGTTGGTGGCAGCCCCCCAAAAGCCAATACCCCAGCCCTGCAGCCTCGCAGTGCCCAGACCTACAGGAGCAGGCTCTTTAGGGGATATTGCCCAGCTCAGCCCACCGCACCCCCAGCACAGTGCTGAGCATCTCCTGGCCAGCACAAAGCCTACAGCAGGGCTCTCACCTCCAGCACAGCCCCGTAACCCACCTCAAACCCTCCTCACCTGCCTGGGCAGCCCCCCCAACAGCTCCCCAGGGAAGCAGCACCCACCAACAGCACCCTGCTGTGCCCTGCCCCGCTCTTTTTAAGGGCTGTGAGCACCTGGTCCCCATTAGACGCAGCTGGGGGCTCCAGGAAAACTGGTGAATAGGAGGAATTTATTGCACAAAGTTATTTTTTTTAATCATTATTATTTTTATAAGGTAGTTTGGGCCACAGGGAGGCATGGGGATAATCTGCTAATGTAGAAGTGTTGGCTCTGGGGTGACTGTGGCTGTTCCTAGAGCTTTTTACTGCCTAGGAGAAGCTTTGCTCCTGAAGGGTGAGGTCCTGAGCCCACGGGTTAGATGGGGGGACACAACGGGGGGTGCTGCTCCCCTCCCAATACCACTCCTCATCCGCAGATGCCGCAGGCTGACCCTGTGCTCAGCTCCTCCCCGGAGCTCCTGGGTGACTCAGCAGGCGAGCATCCCTCCTCCTCCTCCTCTTCCTCCTCCTCTTCCATGGTGCCACGGCTGAGCTGCAGCAGTTTCCATCTCTCCTCACCAGGATCCGGCCCAGATCCGACCCCGTTGGCAGTGCAGGTTAGTGCAGGAGCCAGAGGTGATGCCGTCCTGGTGCCTGCGGTGACCCGTTGGGGTGGGGAACTGGGGCTGTGGGCACTCTTTGGACACCTTCTGGTCACCGAGAGCCTTCTAGCAGAGCTTTGCCTGCCTGTGCAGCTGGAGCTGCTGATGGGATGTGGCCACCCCTGGGTGTCCCGTCCCCAGCTCCACTTGTGGGCACGAGGACCCCAGCCTCAGCATGGGGATGGGAGAATGGGGCACCAAACATGACATTTTTAGTGTGCTGGTGTCACCTGGGCATGGAGTCACCCAGACACCGAAGCCCTTCAAACCACGAGCTGCTGGCATCTGGGGCTGATAAATCTCAGCTACTTTGTCTTCCAGCTCACACCCAAAGCTGCAGGGCAAACTGTCAGGATTAACAAACCCAGCGGCTGCACCTCACCCTGCGTCACTGTGGCCAAAGCTGTGCAAATAAAGGAGAAAAGACAAACCCTCCCCGAGGGGCTCCATTTCCGCACCACCCCAGTGGTGAGGCCACTGCCTTGCCTGCTCTTGGAGGTGTCACACCTGTGAAAACATTTCTTGGGAAGGCTCAGGACCACAAACGTTCCTCTGATCCTCGGGGCTCTGTTCACTTTCCAGTCCCCTGCTCCCCATCCCGAGGCTGCCACAGGGACACCTCTCCGTGCATTACAGCCCCTCACCCTGCACCGCCTTGAGGCTCTCCTTGAATTTTCGAGGCCCCAATTAACCAAAAACATACCAGAAATGATAATTAGTAAGGCTCAATTGACTTTGCTCAGCAAATATCTAGATGGAAATTCTGCTGAGTGGTGAAAAGGCAACGGAGATCGATAGGGGTGGGAGTGGGCTGGGGCAGGGCAGGGGGCGAGGCATCAGCAAAGGCAATTTCCCCCCTGGCTCCTGGGCCCCCGGGGGGAATGCAGCAAGCTCCGAGCTCTGGTGATGATAAATCACCTGCTGCTGATGTCAGCCTGGAAGTATTTGCGGGAATGGGGTTTATTTAAAAACTGAAAGCTGGGAGGAAGGAGTGCATTAACTGCTGGGAAGGGATGGAGGGAATCCCGGAGTCCTCTGCTTGTTCCAGAGGTGGGGCAGTGACCTCGTCTTGTGCCTCGGTTTCACCTTGAGATCATCTTTAGTGCCCTGCCTGCCCCCAGGGGCCCTAGCCGAGGATAAACCCATGGATAGGGCTGAGTGGTTTGGGCAGAAGGGAGTCAGGGGGTGCAAGGAGGGGGCATTGCTGGGGTCCTTGTCATGGAGAGGAACCTGCAGGTCTTGGGGTGCAGAGACCCCATTGCAGGGCTGCTGCTGGACCCAGAGTTCCAAAAAATCTTTCTCCATATGGGGGGGTCTCAGAGGGTTAAGCACAGGTGGGACCAGGCTGATGGCCGTGATGGATATAGGGTTTGTGGGTGATGCTCAGGCAGCTGGCAGCACCTCCGGAGGCTGGATGGAGGGCAGAGGGTGAGAGCCGGGTGCTGGGCTGTCGCCTCGATCCCGTTTGCTTTCCTAAATGGCAAGGACACGTGGGCTCACCCCGGTGGGAGATCCGCTCCTCCACACCGTGCCGAGCATCTCATCTGCGGGATGCTGGGGTGATGGATGGGTGCTGAGCTCCTCCCGAAAGGCCACAGCACGGGGATAATGATTTGCTCATCTCACTGCAACCTGCGGCTAATGTATGCCCCGGCACGAAGCAGGAGGCTCTGCTGCCTGTTCAAACACCTCGAGCACGTCGCAGGGTCAGATGGCTCCCTAATTGTCCCCGGGCTGGGGCACGGCACCCGGCAAGATGGTAACATGCCACGCGTGAGCTCTTAGCATCCCGGGTGGGTGAGGATGACCCCCACAGCACCATCCCCAGGGATGCCATCCCCAGCTGGCCAGGATGCGGCCAGGTTCCCCAGGGCCCTGCAGCAGACCCCGGGAGGAGCAGCAGCTGGTCCCGTGCTGGGGGAACCATCCTGCCTCCCTCCCTGCAGGTCCACGTGTGCTCAGAGGGAGGCAGCCAGCTTTCGGAGGTCTCCTTGGCAGCCGGAGCTGGGTGCAAGCCCGTGGCTGGTGATTTGTTTCCAGCCTCCCCGGAGCAGCTGGCAGCCAGGCTGCAGCAATCTGTTGCTGTCAGGGCACGGGGAACTTTTCTCCCCCAAACAAAGGGCTTTCTGCACAGCTCGCGCTCCAGCTTCGCCGCTCCGGTTGACCAGGGGCTGCAACGTCCGGGCAGGGCACAGCACATGAAGGTGTGATGCACCCCATGCAAGGGCAGCTCACAGAGCTCACAGAGCTTCAAGTGGTCTGCAAAATGAGACAAAAACACAAGTATTAGCCACAGACATGTCCACGAGGCTGTGGACATGAACCCTCTGGCTGTGCAATGACCCTGGGGATAGGCTGGGAGCTGCTTTTGGGCTACAATTGCCACGTTTCGGAGGTGCACATGCCCGGTCTCGCTGGGTGAGCGATGGATATAAAAGCTTTCCTGCTGGATAAAAGCTGGTGTCGTCGCCTCGCCAGGGCTGAGCTCTCTGTTAACGGGTGATGGATGGCGTGCGTCTCCCGTCTGTGCCCTGGCCACCTCCTGCCACTCATCGTGGTGACAGCAAGGGTCGTCCCAGCACCGGGCCGGGGGGGAGAAGGGCCGCGAGCTGCCTCCATTCACTGGGAAGCCAATGAGGCTGAAAAAACAAACTTTGCCGGCAGGGTGATGAATAACGCCGCGCTGGTGAGCAATTTGTCGGCCTTTGAGAGGCTGTCAGCCCGTGACGGGTTCCTCGGGGCTTCGCGGGGCTCCTCCAGCAGCTTGGCATCCCACTCCTGGCAGGGGGGTCAGGGGGGGACACGAGGCCGGGGTGACACCACATCGAGCCACCCTCCTCGCCTCGCCTTCACCCTCTGCAAATGGCAGGCGGTGTTTCAGTCCCCTCCATGTGATGGTTTCTCCCGCTGAAGGCAAATAAATTGTTTTCCCCAAGCTTGGGGTGTTGCAGGGCTTGGGGTTGGGGCAGCATCTCCTGCTCTGGGAGCACTGCAGGGTGTTGGGACTGGCACCCCTACCCAAAACAGGCCTCAGAGCATGGCAGAGGTCCTTGTTCACTGATGCAAACCCATTCCTAAATGGTAAGGAACGGACACAGCGGGGTGCTGAGGCTGTTGGGACGCAGTTCTTGGTCTAAGCATCCTGCTCACGCTCGTGGAGATGGGATGAGGTGTGGCATCTGATAGAAATGAGCCAGTGAAGAGCAGCAATTCACATTTTCTCAGCTAAAATGGAGCAAAGAAATCGAAGACGGGGGCTCAGGTGGAGAAGATGGGTTCTTGATTTGCTCGTCTCAAAGCGCAAACTCTTCGGGTGCTCGGAGGAAGCGCCTCGGATCGACTCACAGGAGCGAGCTTTAATTCCTGCAATTTCAGTAATCATGTCCCTTTAAGTGTCAGATAGCTGCCTTTATGAGAAAAGCAAATGGGGTTAAAAAGAGAAAATTGCTCCGTTTTAAGAGGCGGGGGGAAGGAAATTGCACGCGTGCCGCTGACAAATATAGAAAGTGTAAAACTCCCCTAATGGAGCAGACGACGGGAGAGCTGGGCTGCCAGCCCATTTAATTATTTGACAGGTGAATTGGGAGTTTTACTGCATAAATGGAACCAAAATGAATTCGGCACATTTTCACCCCGAGGGACACCCAGCCTGGGGCGGGAATTGTCCTCAGAAAGGGCTGCTCATGGGGGGACGGGGGTGCCCCAAACCCACCGTGTGATCTCTAATGAGCACCCTCAGGGTCCCCTGGAGGCGACACCTCGCTTGGAAAGCTGCACCAAGCCATGAATAAAACAGCACTGGCTTCCTGTGGCTTGGCTTTTCTTCCTCTGCCGGTGCCTCTGTGGGGCTGGGGATGCCCTCCTGTGGGGGGGAGGAAGAAGATGCTGCTTTCATCTTCCTCCCGAGGGTAATTGCATTTGGCCAGCTCCCCTGAGTTCGTTCCGGGAGCTGCCTTCCCTGGCCGGATTGCTTTCCTCGCTTTGCTCAACGGAGACAGGCCGGGGCCTGTGCCATGCCAGCGCTGCATTAATAGAGCCTCAAATGAGATTTCCCAGCCCCAAACATGATTAGCTGCAGCGTGGGGGGCTGCAGGAAGCGAGAAAGGGCAGAGGCTCTCCCAGGGACGGGTGGCACCGCGGTCACCGAGCCCAAACCTGCTCCTCCGCGTCCCTCCAGGCCAAGGGGACAGGGGACAGAGGTTGCAAAGCGGTGGCTTTGTGATGCCGTGGCCCTGCAGCCCAGACCCCAGTTGCAGAGCCCAAACCCCGTTAAATCACCCACACCACTGGGGTAAAGCAAACGGCACTTTACCTCTCAGCTTGCTGGCACGCAGAGGCTTGAACGGAGCCTGGGGAGCCATCAGGGAGGAAAACTCACACCAGCCCCAGTCCATCTTCACCGGCGGAGCCCACTATCATTTTATGGAGTCTCCAGAGGCTGATAAAGCTGTCGCCTTCCCAACAGCCATTCGTAAATCGCCAGTGGTGCTCCCAGCCAGACCCGGCCACCGTTTAACAGGGAACAAGGCTGGGATCCCACGGGTGCGTCACATCCCAGGCACACACTCCGTCTCCTCCACTCAGCAGCCTCCCGTGTAATGCATCAGCCCCTTAATCCTCTTTCCAAGCCCCTTGGGGATGCAGGGACTTTTATTCTCCGGTTCCTGGAGCCACAGGTTGCAAACCGCAGCATGAGCGCTCTTGGATGGCCGGGACACGTTTTGCTCCCCATCAGGAGAGCTGGAAAAGAAGCAAGACACCCTGGGATGCTGAGTTCCTCCCACCTGGGAGCGGTGGCGGTGGGTTTTTGGGTGGATAACCACAGCTCTGCCGAGGGGTTTGGGTACGAGGGTTTGGGGTTTTGCCTGTCAGCTGTTTGCGAAGCCTGGCATGGTTCACGCCTGCTGTTTTTCAAACCTTTTGTTCTCGTGCTGGGTTTTCCTTAGCTTTGCCGTTTGTGAATTTACTATTAAAACCCATTGCTAATTATCACCCCGCGGCCGTTGCTAGCAGTAAAATATTCCCGTTTTTTTTTTCAGGGAGATGTAAACACAAGAGGTGGCGGCGGGGATGTGCGCCACAAAAACTGCTGCTGCTGTCTGGGAGGGGAAAGGGAATGGGAAAACCTGGGAACATGGCCCAGGAAACACCGGCCTGGAGCTGTGTGCTGTGGGATGCCAAGCCTTGCTTAATTCATGTTGTAGCTGGTGTGAATTAGGGCGCAAGAAGAAGATTAGGGCACAAGAAGGAAGTCAGGTCCCAAATTTCCCCCTCATTTTCTCTCTGGTTTTGGCCCTGTAGCCATGGGGGCTGATGCTCTCCCGCACCCAGGGTGCTGGAAGGGTGCTGGGCAGTTAAAGGCAAAGCCAGAAGGTCGTTTCCATTGCTCTGGCTTGGGTCTGGGGGGGTATTTATGGTTATCCAGCAGTAGTGCCCTGTTCCCAGGAGAGGCTGTGATGCTCACGGTGGGAGATACTGGGCTGGAAACGTACTACCAGCCTTCATCCTCACTGCTGTCTAACCATGCCACCATGCTCCCCAGCTCTCTCCTGCCATTTAGCCATCCTTGGGATGGGAAAAACATATCACTCTTTTCCTTTACTTATGCACTTCTGCACCCCCCATTCCTTCCTTTCAACAGTGCTTTTAGAAAACGCCTTGGAAGGAGTCAGGCTGTGGAGTCTGGGGCAGTGATGAGCACAGCCCCATGTCCCAGCAGATTCTATGAGCTAAAAGAGAAAATTTGTAGGGAAAAAAAAGGTTATTTCTACCCCAGCAATGAGCTCCGCAGCCCCCCGGGGTCCCCAGGAGGTCGCTCCCCCCTTTGCTCCAGACAGACCCTATCCATCCCGTGCCACTGTCAGCAGCCCCGAGCCCCTGCAGCGGGGTGGTCGCAGCAGGGGGGGGACACAGGAAGGCTGAGGAGGAGGCAGCCCCTCATTAAGGACTCGGGAGGCACAGCCACGCGTCGGCGGGGATTTGCACGCACAGGCTGTGAGCAGCCCGCGGGGCGGAGGTGAACGTTCGAGTGCCTTACAAGCAATGGATGGTGGGGGGGGGAACAAGGGGGGCCGGCGCCGTCTCTCACATGCTCGAGGTGTGATGGGCGCAGGGACGGTCCCCCCGCCACGAGGAGCAGCTTGCGGCCCCTCTGTGCCTTATCACATCAGCTGGTGCGAATTAATGAGATGGGGAAGGGGGGGGGAGTGCCTGACTTCTTCCCTTTGCCATGGATTGGGCTGGGATCCCAATTCCTGCCGCATCCCTAGAAATGGTGACAGGCAATCTGGGGAGGGGGGGAGGTCTGGGGACAGAGTGAGGTGCTGCAGTGGGCAGATGTCCTGGGGAGCAGGAGTGGCAACGGGGATGTGCCTGCAGTTTGGCAGACTGTATGCACAGATCCAGTCCCCCAAAAGTGGAAAAAAGGGGCTGGGGAGCTGGCAGGAGGGCTGGGACGTAGGTAGCAATCGCCTTCATCACCTGGGATTACTTCTCCCCCTGTGCAGTGGGGTAAGGCAAGGAAGGGGGCACCCTGTGTGGGGACTCTGTGTTTTCCAAGGGAAAACTCTTTAGTGAAGTGTGGCCCATCTGAGGGATGCTCGGTGCGGGGCCTCTTGCTGAAGCTGAAAACAATGCGCGGGGCACTGGGAAGCAGCGTGCGGAACGCCAAAAGTCTGAAGTGATGTCAAAGCAGCCAGCGGGCAGTGCCGCATGGGCTGCGGGATGATATCATAATAAATAAAAGAGCGTTTTAATAAATAAAACAAGATGCCCGGGCAAGCAGCACTGCATTATGCATGTGCCAGGGGACTCAATTAGCTGGCCGGGCTTCGGTGGGGTGGGGAAGAGGTGGCCCCACTCGTGCTGGGGCAGGAGGCGCACTTGTGGGAGCAGAGAAGGGCCAGGGGCAGGAGGCAGTTGCAGGCAGAACCGTGGTTTTCTCCGGCACCTCCCCATGGCAATGCCCCTGCAAGCACCCTGTGGGGACGCAGGGCTGGGACCTGGGCTCGTCCACGTGGGGAAAGCAGCAGCCAGGGCTGCAAAAGTCTGGGGAGAGCTCTCAGAGCTCCCCGGGCAAACTGTTGCTTGCCGGGTGTCTTCTGAGGTAGAGACCCTGAGCAGCGCAGCCCCTCCAGCACCCCATCTCCCCCTTCCACCCGCCCCGAGGAACTCCGCGGCAGGAGTTGTCTCCATTTCCATAAACCAATTACCCCCAGATAATCTCGGGAGCTTTAAACATCAATATCCTAAACGGCAGCGCGAGGGTGGCGCGTGGTGGCTGCATCTCCCCGCGCGTTCTGGTGCTGCTCCATCACCACATCGCCATGGAAACGGGGCAGTGATGGAGGGGAGGGGGCATTCGGGATGCAGGACACATGAGGGGCCTTTTAGTAACCATAGTGAGGGACGCAAGGCAGAAGGGAATCGGTTATTGTTTTGCAGAGCACCTGCTTTCCAAGGAGAGTGGCGTGCCGCTGCTCAGAGGTGGGTTATTCCGGACGGGAAGGAGCAGGCGGGGAGTTGCTGGGAGGTGGGGAGCGTCCCGAGCCCACCCGGACCCCCCAGCATCACCCCCCAGTATTTAGGAGCGGGATGGGAGCAATGCCGCCGGCACCAGCACTCAGTGGGCAGCATCCCGATGGGTTTGGCTCATCCCTGGGGTGCTCCCCACTTGCAGGGATGCTCTGAGTGCCTTTCGCCCACGTGCACACGCAAACAAATCGCTGCTGGCCCGCAGTAATGCCAGATGACCTTGGCTTGCTGGAGGCAGGTGCGCATGCAATTAGCAGCACAAAGCTTGGGGAGGCTTCTCCTTCCCATCAAGGCAGGCTGTGGGGTGAAAAGCCCTCGTTCTCTGCTCGGTGGGGGGAGAAGAGCCTCAAGGTCGCCGCTGAATGTGCCCAGCCTGGCGCTGGGGCGGGGAGCAGCCACCAAAGCTCCCGCTCTGCTGCCTGCCCGCTGCCCCCAGCCCATTCTTTCCGTTCCGAAGCACATCCCTGCGTGTTGCATGCTGCTGTGCTGTTTTTTTTCCTCCCCCTCCACTTCACAGCTCTTCAATGTTCTCATCCTTAGGCAAGTCTATAATGAAGGGGGCCCGGAGCGGGCGGTTCTCACCGTCCTCCTCCTCCTCTTCCTCCTCCCCTCGCCAGCGCAGGCCTGGCTTCATTGGGACCCCGAGCACGTTGCGGGCCGAGCGATCCCCCATGGAGCTCGTTACCGGAGAGCCACTTTTCCTCCAGCCCAGTGCTAATCCCACGTGCCCGAGGTGCCCAGCTCAGCTCCACGTCCCGTGCGTGGGCTTCACCCACCCCAGAAGGGAAGGGGACAGCACCAGGAGCACGGGGGACATGGACACATGTCCCTTGCAGTTATGGGGCAGGTGAGGGGCCACCAAACCCATGTCTCCAGCAACACAAGGGGACGGAGGTACTGTGAGCATGGAGCATCCCCCCCATTCTGCTTACACTCCCTGAAGAACCTCTGCCGTCTCCTTAACACCACATCCAGGGGCTCCAGCTCCCACGGGTGCAGACTTGGGCTGTCCCTGTGCTCTGGTGGTTTAGGGGTGGTGGACCATGCCTTGCTTCATCGTATCTCTTGGGATCTTAAAGCTAAACTGCTTCTAAATGGGGGAGAGAAGAGGTGGGAGGGTTGTGATGGAGGTGACTGAGGATCTTGGGGCGTTCCCATGCTTCCAAAGCTGACCTCCCCCGAGAGCCACGTGGACTCCCTTCCCTCGAGGACACTTGTCTAGAGGAGCCACCTCCAGACACCTTCTCATCATCATGTCCCATCAGCAGGGCGTTTGTGTCACCTTCTCTGACACCGTGTCACAGCCTGCTGCTGCATGGAGAGGGTTTGAGGGAACCACGTGTCACCAGGCAGCAGGACCCGGGTCCTGGGGCTCCCAGGGCAGCACTGAGTCCCCCTAAAAGCTGTGCCAGTGCTAAAAGCATGAGGAATTGCCCCAGAGCAGCCTTGATGGGGAAGACGTGCCCCCGTGGCACGTAGGCCATAAGCAGCACAAATGAAAATGACCCAGGGCTGCAGCCCCCAGTGCTGCTGTAATTATTGCTCAGACTCGTTATGTGCTGGCTTTAATGACGGCGGTCGTTAACATTCAATCTCCCCTCTCCTTTCCCAGCAGCCTCCTCCCTGTCCCTTCATCAATACTGCTGGATAATTAGCCTCTGGAGTCCGGAGTAGCCTTTTGGATAAAAGGGGCTGCTTACAAAGCAAACCGGGGCACAGGGGGCTTGGTGGGATCGGGCTGCCCACGCCTTGTGCCACCCCTCGAGCCTTGTGAGAGGTCGGTGCTCCTTCCTCCCAAAGGAGCCCACCAGGTGGGATTTGGGGTGGGTGCCCCAGTGCACAGCTCCTCTTCCTCCCCACCCATCAGCCTGCTTCACCTCCCCTTCCCTCCCAGTAAGAGCAGTGCAGGGGGGAGCTGGAGGCCACCTGCACATCCTCGTGCCCATGGGTCCTCAGTGGCATCCCACGGGATGCCATCAGGGCTGAGCATCCCAAATCGTGCCATCCTTCTTCACCAGCAGGGACATGGGAACAACAGGGAGACCCTGGACTCCCCCCAGATGTTTCCAGATGTAGGGACCAGCGTTGTGGCTCCCAGAGCAGCTCTCCCATCGATGAGGGTGAGCCTCTGCCTGTGGCTATGGCTGGGATTTGGGGACAGGGCTTCGCACGCACCCCGCAGCATCCCCGGGTTGGCCAAGCAGGAGTTAAGGCTTGTGCCGCGCATTAAGCTGGGGGAAGGGAAGGCCTTGATGGCAGCATAAAGAGAGGGCGGTTTTGCCTTCCATCAGCTCCTTTTTTTGATAAAAGGCTCCTCTCGCTCTTGTCAACTTGTGGAGCGAGCGGTGGGGGCAGAGCAGTTGGCTGCCTCCTTGCTTCCAGCCGAGGGCTGGAGAGGCGCCTGAGCCTTAGGGCCATGGGGCAGGGCGGTGTTCCCGGGGCCAGATTCTTCCTTGCCGTGGTCCTGGGGGCTCCTCGAGAGCCCCAGCACCTCCCATGGACATTCCTGTCAGAGCTGAGACCCACCAAAATCCCTCAAATCTTCCCAAAACCCAGTCTCTGCCTTGCCCTTCCCGGCAGAAACATATTCCCTCCTTCCCCTTTCCCTCCCCGGAGCTGGGGGGGCGATGAAATATTTAACTGCCAGAGCAGGCGGCTTTGTTATATTGATCTTCCACGTGAAAGCTTGGGGGGACGGTGAGCTTTAATTATCAGTTGGCACTTGATGGGCCAAGGCAGGGACCCTCTGCTCCCCGCTGCACGCTCTGCTGGGTACCACGGGCCAGCCACACACAGCTCCCAAAAAGCAGTTGCCAGGGCAACCAGGTAGCAATGGATGGAGCTGGTCCTGGGTGTTTGGGAACGTCCACGGGGCACACGGGCTTTTCTGCATCTCTCTCTGCAGCCCGTGCGTTGTGTTTCGTCTGCGTCTGGAGTGAAACGTGCAGCATCAACACGTCCGGGGAGCCCATAAATAAAATATCACTTATGGGAGGCCGGCCCCGTGCCAAGACGCCCGCGAGGCTGCAGATTCCCATAAAACCCACTCGTGCATTTCATTCATTACAATAATTGTTGTGTTTTTGCCCCGCCTGGCTTGTTCCTGTATGGGATTTGGAGGCAGAGATGGGGTTTGAGGGGCTTGAAGGTGCCGGCAGCGGGGCAAGCGGGTGCCAAGCACTGGCTCTGGTAGCGTGGGGCGATTAAACCCAGCCATCAGGCTTCTCCCTCCTCTTCCTCCTCCTCCCCACACCCATGTGGGATGGGATCTTCATCCCAAGCTGAATCTGGGCTCGAGAGCCCCGGCGGTTAATGGTTTCCCCGCGCAAGCTAATGGCACTCGGCACTCCCGGCCGCTCAGCGTGTCACCGCGCCTGTCCCTTCCCATCAGTGTCTGCAGACAATGAGTTCACCTTCAGCAGCCTGACACCTTGTATTTGGGGGGGTCAGGAGAAGCCAAGGGGGGAACGTCCCCATCTGCTTAACCCTTCCCTGCCCGGCCAGCTGCCCATCACGTGTTAGCCAAGCCGCTAATCTTTGTCCACCCTCCTTGGCCACCTCCGCTCGTGCCAATCCTTTGATGGCCTCACCAGGGAGGACGAAGGCTCCTTGCTCCTCATCCTCACCACCCGTGCAGCCAGGCACTGGCAGGGGCGGTGGCTGCAACAAGCCGTCTGCCCACATCAACGCATTGGCTCTGACGCCCTGGCACTGCGCCTGCAGCCGTCCCGGCAAATCCCAGTGCCACACATGGACCCAGCTCCGTGGAGAGGATATGGGGAACCCCTTGGCACGGCTCTGCGAGGACGAAGGATCGGGCGGTGACGGACTGATGCTGCTTCCAGCCCTCCCAAAGCTCCCTGTGTTCATCACAAGTGTTCCCCGCAGCAGGTGGAGAAGGGACGGGCTGGTTCGAGGCGGTGACGGATTTCCCGCTGGCCTCATCCTTCACCATTTGTGGTCCCCGGGGGTGTCACAGCGGGGAGGGAATTTGGCAGCTTTTCATCTTTGGCTGGGGAGGGGGGGAAACCCCACTTGCCCTCGGCCCCGACCGATCAATCGAATTGCCGCAGTCAACCCCAAACCCTCCCCTTCGCAAAAAAAAAATAATAATATCCATAAAGTTAATTTGGGACAGCTCTGGTGATTTCATTGCCCCCTCCCCGGGGAGTGATGCTGAGGGCTGGGGGGGGCTTCGGAGCGATTGCTTGGGGGGGGGTCAGCAGAAAGGGGTCTGCGTCTGATGAATTATTCACATGGGTGTCACTAAGTGCAGAATTAATCCTTTTGCTTCCAGCTGGCTGCTGCACTAAATTATCACTCGCAGTCATGCGGGAAAATGCTGCGGAATTCATTTAGCTGATTATTGTTTTGATCTGGGAGCTGTAATTTTTTTTTCCCCTTCTCTTCCCCATCCTCTCCTTTCTGCCCCCCCCCCCCCCCCCCCCCCCCAAACCTTCCTTAATACATGTAAGAGCCGGGAGAGGAAACAAAAAGCAGGAGAGCCGTGGGCTCGGAGAGCTGAAATCCAGATTGTCTGGGCTTTTTATACCAAGCAGGAGCTAAATAAACCCTGGGCCATCTGCACATCCCAGCGCGTCCCGGGGATGCTCCCGGGGCCGCCCTGAGCTGGGGTTGGGATGCTCGCACCCACCCGAGGGCTGAGGCGGCGAGACACGCACCCGGCGCCGCTGCCTTCTCCCCGCTCCCTCTTTGGAGCGCAAATGAGAACAAAAGACTTTGATCAGAGACAAAGAAATCAAAGGCTTCAGCAAAATGCTCGCGTTTTCGCAAATTAATGTCTGTTGGTGGAAAACTCTCGCAGTGGAAAATGACGCCGGCTCCGTACGGCTTGTGGCGCAACGCCGGGCTCTGGTTTTCCCTGCCTTTTTTCTTTTTCCACCACAAATTTGTCGCCGTGCCCAGCACAGACGAGCTTGACCACACAGGATCCAGCACAGAGCGGTGACGAACATGAGCAGAAGTCAGCCCTTGTGTGCAGCGGGTCCCCGGCACAGCATCCGCCAAGCATCGGAGGACGCGCGTCGATCGCCTCATCCCTAGCGGATTAATTAATCACCCATGTTTGTCAATGACCCCTGCTTATTAATCACCCCTATTTATTAATCACCCCTATTTATTAATCACCCCTGTTTATTAATCATCTCTATTTATTAACCACCCCTGCTTATTAGCTGTGCATGAATCAGCGGTGGCTTGTGCTTCCTTTCGGCACAGCCTCGCCTTGCTCGGGGTGTTAATTCTGCACTCGGGACCCTTGGGGCATGAACTGGTCCTACACAATGCTACAAATGTCAGGGGGAAGGAGAAAAAAAAAAAAAAAAAAGGGGGAAGGAAAAGGGAAAAGCTAACACTGTTTTTTTTTTTTCCAGGCAAAGCAAAATCAACAGGCTGGATGCGCTGCTGCTTAACCAGCCTTAATTTATGTAATTGCTGCCATTTAAAAACAGAAGCAGATCGGTGCCTGGTGTAAATTGTTCCTGCGCCAGCCCAGCCATCAGACCCTAAAAAAATCTATATATTTATTTATAAATTGGGGGGGCGTTGCATTTCTGAGCCACCAAAGGCTCCCCTTGACTTCTGCGGGCGTGAACGCCGGCAGGGCTTTGAGTGACAGCCGTCAGTCACCTGTGCCCACTCGCTCCCCTTCTCGCGCCCTAATGAGCGGGATGGGGAAAGGCACGCGGAGGCAGCAAATGTCTTCGTTAAGGGGAATTGGTTGCTTTCCGCCCGCCGGCCCCTGGGGAGCGTTCAGGGCAGCGCTAATTGAATTAGGAGCACGTGCGCTCCTGCTCCGGCTCCGGCGGGCGAGGGCTGGGCAGCAGCTGGACGCCAGCCCCGGTAATTGCAGGCAGAGCATAAACTGTTGCATTTTGCATGATCCTTTCCCTTTTGGGGCGTCTTTGGTGCTCCATGCTTTTGATGTTGGACGGAGCTGTTGTGGGGCCAGGGGCAGGCGTGGAGAAGGATGGGGAGAGGGGTGCTGAGCCTCTGCGTCCATTTGGAGCCTGGTTGCTCATCTCAGAGAGAGCATCAAGATGGGAAGAGCAATTTGGGGGGGGGGGTCACGGTCACCAAGATGCCATCAGATGCCAGCTCCCAGACACCCCAACCTGCCCCTCGCTGAGGGACGCAGCAGTGACCCCATCCCCAGACCCGCCCTGGCAAGGGCAGTGCGGGCTCCATCGCTTCTTCCATTAGCTGCGACTTCCCCCCTAACCAGATTAGAGGCCAGTCCATAAAAGCCAGGCTGGCGGGAGCAGGGCGCGGGAAATGAGGGCAGGGAAATCACATTAGGACTGCCGGCAGCGTCTGGCTCAGAGATGCTCTGCTGCCCCAGGCTCCACCAGAGATGGGAGCAGAGCTGGCTGCAGAGTGACTTTTAGCATCCCTCTGCGCCAGCAGGACCCGGTGATTTCCACCCCTCCCGGGGTTTTCTACAGGGGCTCAGTGCACGCATGCAGCAGGCACCCTCCTCTGCTCGGTCCAAAGCTCTCCTTGCAAAGCCCCGGGAGCAAGGAACCTCCCCGACCCTTAGAGAGGGGACAGGGGGCACGCAAAGGGGGGCTCAGCCCAGCTCCCTTCTCTCACAGGATGAGCCCCGTGGCAGCTGCATGCACGCCCCAGATCCGATCTAATCGCTCCATCCCGAATCCATTTAGCAAATTCTCCCCTATTACCGCTGCATTAGGTTTTAGACCCCAGGCACCTCCGTCTCGTACTTTTCGGCTGTGGAGGGAGGAGGAAAAAAAAAAAAAAAAAAAAAAAAAAAAAAAAAAGCAGCTGTTCTCCTCCTCCAAGCCCTTTGTATTGATAAATGGAGCTGTGGGGTGAATGCAAAACCAGCCCTCACGGTGCTAATATCTTCCTGTACTGCAGCCAGCTGGCTTTAAAAATAACAGGTCGTTAAACCTCGACTCTGCTTATTAAACAGCGGGGAGGGGCAGGCGCTGGGCACATGATGCCTGGGCACAGAGCAAAGGTGCTGGGGCCAGGGGGTGATGCTCGGGGCAAATTGGGGTGCAGGTACCAGTACCCCGCTTGTTAGTGCTGTGGTAGCAGGTGGCAGCCAAAATTCCTGGCCTGGGGTTGGCACCATCCTCTCGCCCTCGCTTTCTGCAAGGGGCAAGGGTGCTGCAGGGGATGGGGGTGTTGTAGGGGATGGGGGTGCCGCAATTGAGGTCGAGCAGCGGGATGAAAAATTAGCAATAAAGAAGAAATATAAGATCAAAAGAAAGCAAAGCTATTTATTTTTTTCCTCCGACCCACTGAGCTTTATTGCTTCCCTTCCCGTGCCTGCGACAGCTGCTTTGCGCCCAGCCTAATGGGGAGCTGCAATAAAGCCCAGGCAGCGTGCGGAGGCTCGAGCAAACCCGACAGAAGCGGGGTGAGGGGTGCAGGGGGGGAAATTGGCCGCTCCAAAGCGCCGTGGGGCTTGCGCCAGTCTCCTGACAGCAGCGTCGATGGGGGCTGACACCCTACTAATGGTGCGTGCGTGCCGTGGGTGGCGGGGACATGACAGCCCCCACAGCGCAGTCCCCGCTGATCACAGTCCTGTCACTTCCTTGCCTCGGCTGCCAGTGATCAAACCCGAGCAGCACAGCCTGCTTTCGGGACTCTCACTGTGGGTTTTTACGTTAATGCCTTAATTAAAAGCGGGGGAGAGGAAAGCGAAGCGAGGCGCGCCCCGGAGAGGCCCGCGGTCCTGTGCAGGCAGCAGAGCCCTGTGCACAGCTCAGGGTTTACAAAGCAGGGCAGTGTTTTCCTAGCCTCCTGCCCTCTCACTGAATAGATTTGTGCCTCTCTTCTCAGCCGATGAATAATTTACGGGCAGCACTTAACGATTAGGGGGAGTTTTCTCCAACCTCTACCAACATTTGCTCAGTTGGCCAGGCTTGCTTCCCTCCCTCCTGCCGCCCATAGCTCCGCGATTTCTGCAGACCTTTCTGCGGCCCCTGCTGGGGGCTGGTGCCCACCAAGGGGGGTGCTGAGAGGGGATAAGGTGCTGAGAGGGGTCAGGGTGCTGAGAGGGGTCAGGATGCTGCGGGGGGTGAGGGTGCTGAAAGAGGAAAAGGTGCTGCAGGGGAGAAGGGTGCTGCGAGGGGTGAGGATGCTGCAAGGTGAGAGGATGCTGCAAGGGGTGATGAAGACGCAAAGGGTGAGGATGCTGCGAGGGGCGAGGATGCTACAAAGCAGGAGGATGCTAAAAAGAGGGAGGATGCTGCAGGGGGAGGATTCGAGGATGCTCCCCCGGCCCCTCCGGCTCCCCCTCGTGCAGCCGCACGCCGAGTGCCACCCAGCGGCCTCTCGGTGAGCGGCAGAGAACCGGGGAAAAAAATAAAAATAATAGTAAAAAATAATTTAAAAAAACAGCAGAATGGCTCCGGGCTGGGGGTGTTGATGGATTGATGCTCCCTGCTGAGTTCTGTCGGCAAAGGCAGTCGATGGGCAAGCAAACGTTGAAACAAACGACTGCAGCCAGGCTGAGTGCAGGGCTCTGCAACACCCGGCCCCAAGGCACGGGGAGCCTCGGCCTTGGGGTTGTTTGGGGTTTGGGGTTTGTACCTCAGGCTTTGGGAGGCCTGGGGGCACAGAAGCTTTGAAGGCACTTGCAGAGCATGCACCTCCCGCACTCCTCCTTCCCCGGGGATTCCTTTATTTGGGGGGGGATGAAAGCTCGCTGCTCCCCCCAGCCTTATCTGGTCAGAGCAGGCAGGAGCGCGGAGCCAACGTCTGTGTTAAATGGGGCTCAGCTCAGATTAAACGCCCTCCGATACAATCCCATTAACTCCCAAATTGAATAGCGATGCTCTGCCTGATCCCCCCCAGCCCAGTGCACGGGAAGGGAGGTCAGCCCGGGTTTAATCAGATGCAGCCACCAAAAGGCACCCACACGCGTCCCAGGGCGACCTGTGCCCCCATGGGGAAACTGAGGCAGGGCTCGGCACGCAGGGGCTGGCAGCGACCCGCTCCTGGAGCCTTCGGGATCTTCTGACACCAAAACGAAGGGAAACGGGGGATTTTTCCCCCTCTGATCTTCCTAAGCCGCTGCAGCAATTTTGCTCTGATAAGCAAATCTGCGCTTATCCCAGCATCGGGACAATGACGGAGTTGGGCTGAGCACTTGTCCAGGGAGGAATTTATTGGGGTGGGGGGTGGGAGGCTGCTGCCAGGGCCTCAGACGCCTCGGAGCTCACAACGGGACGAGTCGTGGCATCCTCAGCCTGCAGCCCCCCGGCACGGGGGAGAGGGAGCAACGGATGCGATCAGCTGAATCGATGCCAGCAGATGAGAGACATCAAAGTGTCTCCTAGCAATTTGTTAAGTAAATAAAAAGAAAAAAAAAAAAAAGGCAGAGAAAAAAAAATCACCAAACTTGGCCTAAGCAAATAGGGGAAGGAGGGGGGCGTCTCGTCGGGGCGGATGAAAGGCTGCAGAGCCGCATGTGGAACGGCTCACCAGGCAGGGAAAGCTTCAGAGGATTGTAAATGACGGGGAAAAAATAAAAAATAAAATAAAATAAAATAAAAATCAGCAGGAGTTTCAAAGCTGCTGCAGTTTCAGATGTGGATGCACAGCCTTTCATCCTGGAGCCCTGCAGGAAGGAGAGCTGTACGTAGAGATGTTCCACCGTGGGTACAGGGGAAGAGGAGCGCAGATACCCCTAACTGCCCTCCCCGGAGGTCCCAGCTTCATTTTGGGGAGCATTTTGGGCAGCCCCTTCCCTCCTGCACCCCTGTCGCCATTGCTGGGGTGGTGCCGGGACAAGCAAAGGCTTTTGGGGTGAAAATAGGGGAAAATGGGTGTTGGCAGGGTGAGGAGGTGCTCTGAGGCAGGAGGCTGGGGCTGGGTGTCTGATCCCCGTCCCCGTGCATTATTGATGGAGAGGATAATTGCGTGCTTCCTACCGGCTCCGTGATGAAAAATTCATATCCCGGGATGAGCGCTGGGGGTCTCCATCGACCGACACCGGGCTCTTTGTTCCCTAACAGCAACTGGGGGGATGCGGGCGCGGAGGGCCACAGCAGGTGGGGTGCTCGGGCCCCTGGCTGGATGTCCCCACAGCTGGGGAGGACACGTGGGGATCCCAAAAGAGGGGGCGAGGTGGACTTCACGCCCTCCCAGGGGATGAAAGCGGGGTGTGAGCAGGGCATTTCCCTGTGGCTTTGGGCACCTCTGCTCCGCACCAGCTCCGAGCCGGCGTCGCCTGGCCCACGGATCTGAGCGGCTGCGGGGGCTCAGAAGTTAATGGAGTGTTTGAAAACCACGAGCCGAGATCCAAGGCATGGAAATGAGGTGCCACCAGCGAGGAGCTGCTGCGGGACCTGCCAGGCTGCCTGGGAACGGGAGATAAGGCAGGGGCGGGCTGGGGACGAGGACTTCAGTGGCTTTGGGGGGCTGTCAGGGGGACGGGGCAGCTCTGCCCCACTCAGGCAGCAGCAGAGCCGGAGGTTTTGAGGACAAAACCTTGATTTCTGCTGCCCAGCAGTGGGAGGGAGCCCAGCCTGGGTTGCTAAGAGCAGGCTTATGTTGTGGTGACAGCAGAGGATGCTGCAGGGCTCCGCTGCGGCTGCTCCGAGCCCCTCGGGGGCACCCCCAAGTCCCCAGGATGGGGACAGCACCCGCCCAGGGTCGCCACCACCCCTGCCTTCGTTGCCACACATGCGTGGCCCCGAGGTGCAGCTGCTGACCCCTGGATCTGGTGTCCCCTCGCAGCCCCGCCGGGACGCCGTGGCCCTGCCGCTGGCTGACAATGTGTGCAGTGTCCTGCCCGGGATGCCGCAGAGGTATGGGGTCTTGGGGACACCCCCATTCCCACAGGTGTCCCCTGGGGTGGTCTCCTCCTTGCTCCCTTTCTCCCCACGCCACCCACAGGGGTCCCTCTGCTCTCTGCCCCGCAGGTCCCGGGATGTCCCCAGGGACCTCCAGCAGCGGGTGAGTGCGCTGCGGCCAGCGGTGGCCCCAAGGGGACACAAGCCTGGGGGGTTCCCCCCAGATCTGCTGCAAGCAAAGCATGGAGCCGCTCCTCTCCCTCCTCCTCCTCCCCTCCCGCAGCAACCGGCCCCCCCCCCCCAAGGCCTGCGGGGGTTGCCGGCCCCCCCCCCCCGAAGGCCAGCCCCAAGGCTGGGCTCTGGCAGGGATTCAGGAGGCTCAGCTGCCCTCTCTGCCTCCACAGATACAAACCTTCCACGAATTATTCCCTTTTCAGCACTCACCAGCATCACACAGCCATGTTCCTCCTGCCCAGCCGGCCCCCACACGAGCGGCAACGCCCGCCCCAAAAACCCCCACCCCCCCCCAAACAAAATCTTCCTCCCCCCGTTTCAAGGGTGTGCAAACAGCGGGCAGGGTGAGGCCACGAGGACTGACATGCTCGGGGTGCTCAGCAGCTCGGGGCCAGCCGAAGCCGTGCCCGGCTGTCTGTCCATCCAGAGGCAGCGCTGACCTTGGGAGGGTTCCCCCCCAGATAGGGCCGTGCGGGTGCCCTTGCCCCCACCGCCGCACTGCATCGTCCTCGTCCTTGTCCTTGTCCTCGCGGGAAGAGGCCGGGGAGGGGGAAGGGGAAAACCTCTGGATCCAGTGCCTGTTCCGTGGGGAGGCCGAGGCACCCTGTCCATTAGAAAAAACCCCGGTGGCAGCGTGTCCCCCAGGGATGGGGCCGTGTCCCCCCCGAGGTTCAGCCCAGCTCTGGCACTGCCACAGCCCGGGGGTGTGGGGGAGTCGCTCCCCCCCCCCGGGGGTGGCAGGAGGAGGAGGGGAGGCAAGGTGGGGGCTGCAGGAGGGCTAAGGGGGGGGTTGTTGGGGAAGGGAGAGGTGGACAGATGGGGAAGGAAGGGGGGGGAGCATGGGGAGAGGGAGGGAGAAGAGAAGGATGGATGGAGGGATGGATGGAGGGATGGATGGAGAAGAGAAGGACGGATAGATGGATGGTTGGTTACAAGAGGGGAAAGACTGGATGTTTCTGAGCCCCTCTGAGGTGGCTCTGACCCCCAGGACAAACCTCCTCAGCTCGGCTCCATGGGGCTGGGTGCCGGGGGAAGCCCATGCTGGTGGTGGGGTGCTGCTAGCAGTGGGGTGCCGCTGGTGGTGGGGTGCCACCGGCTGTGCTCCGGGCTTGCAGGAGGCGAGCAGGTACTGCCTGGCACTGAAGCGGATGGCGGGCGACCTCCTGTCCCTGCGCCGGCATGTCACCAGCCTGGAGGTGGAGAACGGGCACCTGCGGCGCAGGCTAGCCGGGCACGAGGAGCCGGGCGCCGCGCTGCTCGCCGACGTGGACGTGGACGTGATGACCAGGGAGGAGATCCTGGACCGCCTGGGTGCGTGGGCAGGGAGGGTGGAAAGGGGGACACCCCTCTGCGAGGGACCCCGCTGCCCCCCAGCCGTGTCTCGCAAGCTGAGGATGTGGCGTGGGCTCTGGCAGCCTCCCTGAAGGGCGAGCTGGTGTCGGGCACAATGGAGATGCGGCGGCTGAAGGACCGCGTGCAGCGGCTGCAGAACGAGCTGATCCGGGTACCGGCACCCGTGGGCACGGGCGGTATGGGGATGGGGTGGGGGGTTTGGTCCCCACCACCCCGAGCATGGCGCAGAGGCCCTCTTTTTTTTTTTTTTTCCCTTCCTTCCCACCAGAAGAACGATCGGGAGAAGGAGCTGGTGCTGCTCCAGCGAGCCCACCGGCAGCAGCAAGCCGCCCTCAGGAGGTGCCAGGAGCAGGCGGCCAGGACGAAGGGCCTGGAGGAGACGGTGAGGCAGCAGGAGAAGGTGAGTCAAGGCAAGGACAGGCAGGTCCAGCCCCCCTTGGCTCTTCAGAGCCACCTGGTGCCAAACTGATGGCAACAGAGGGGATGTGAGGGCCACCACCACCCCACCACGAGCTGTCCCCTGCCCTGAGGACACAGGGACATCCCTGCTGCTCCTGCAGGTGATCGAGGTGATGGAGCGGGTGCTGCAGGACAGGCTCTCCATGAGCACTGAGAAACCAGCAGGTAGGTGTGAGCGGGGTCAAGGTGGCCACCCCCTGCTGCTGCTTCCACCCCATATGAGCCACGGGGCCAGAGCCCTCCGGTGCCCATTCTCTTGCAAGGGAAATGGAGGGCACGTCCCAGGGGGTACCCCCTCACCCCCTGTCCCCACGCAGGGGACCTGCACGCCCTGCTGCTGGCCGAGAACCGCAGGCTGCGGGAGGAGCTGGCGAGGCCCCCGCGCCCCCCATCGCCCCCTAAGGCCTCACGTGCCTCCTGCGGCACACGGGACATCTTCGGTGGCACAGAGAAGCTGTCGCTGCTGGCCAGGCTGGAGGAGGCACAAGCCCGTGGGCGTGTGATGGAGAGGCAGGTGGGCATCACCCCAGCACCCCCTGATTTGGGGGGGATGAGGGGGGAGCAGCCTAATTTTGGTTCATCGCAGCTGGAGGAGGCAGCGAGGAGGTGGGGACGGGAGAAGCAGGAGCTGGGCACGCGGCTGCTGGAGCAGGAGCACGGCTTCGGGGGCTCGGTCCCCCGCTCTCCCCACGTCCCCACCTCGGTGAGCACCTTGGGGACACGGGGGCACCCGTGGGGCTCACCGCCCAGCCCCACACCAGGGGGGATGTCTCAGTTTCCCTGCAAGACCAGGGGCAGGAGGGAGGTGGGAGTGTGGCCCCCCAAGGGTTACTGGCACCCCCGTATCGCTGCCCTCCCCATCACAGCTGCACCCTTCCCTAAAGCACCCCATGGGGGTGGCAGACCCCCGAGACGTGTTCGCATCTCCCACCAGAAACAACCCCCAGGCTCCACCTTCCCCCCGAGGAGACCCCGGACCCTGGACCCCCTGCCTTAGGGGGTCTTCAGGGGGCAGGACACCAGAGACACTCCAAGACGCAAAATTCATGCTCATGGCAAAGATCCACTGCTTTTAGAAATGACAGAGCAAAACGGAGGCGAAGCAAAATGGGGAGGGGGGAAGCTTTCCCCCCTTGGCCCATGGGGCTGGAGCCAGGGCTGGAGGTGCTGGAGGTGTCCCCAGGCTGGGACCAGAGGGGGGCCACCAGGCACCCCGCTCACGCCGGGCACTGCAGGGGCCGGAGCGTCAGGTAGATGGGTTTGTCGGGGAGGAGGATGAGGTCGAACTTGGTCCCGACTTCCACCGCCCGCTTGGTCTCGATCTTGAAGTTCTCCAGGATCTGGGGTGGGAGGAAGGAAGAGAAGGAGGGAGGCAGCAGGGATGGGGATGCCCACAGCATCCTCCCCGGTCCTTTAGAGGGAAAAACTAAGGGGCAGGGTTGGGGAGCCGACAGATGGGGTTGTGGCACTAAGGGATGTGGTTTGGCACTAAGGGATGAGTTTTGGCACTAAGGTATTGGGTTGTGGCATTAAGGGACAGGGTTGGGGCACTAAGGGATATGGTTATGGCACTAAGGGATATGGTTATGGCACTAAGGGAAGGGGTTGTGGCACTAAGGGACAAGGTTTAGCGATGGGACTTATTATGTCATGTTAATGGTTGAACGTGATGATTTTGGGGGCATCGTGAAGGTCTTTTCCAACCTAGATGGAAAGACTTTTCCAGCCTAGATGGAAAGTTTTTTTCCCAACGTAGATTTTATGATTCTACGCCCTCCGAAACCACCCCAAGCCCTGATGCTCACGTGCATGAGGAAAAGCTGCATCTCCAGCTCGGCAATGCGGCGCCCCAGGCACTGCCGCGGCCCGAACCCGAAGCTCAGCCCCTTGAAGTGCTTGGAGCCCGGCAGCAGCCAGCGCTCGGGGCTGAACTGCTCCGGCTTGGGGAAGACCTCGGGGTCCCGGCCCATGGCGTAGAGACCGACCTGCACCAGCGTCTGGGGGAAGGATCAGCCCCATGGGGAGCTGCCCACGCTAAACCCAACCCTGACCCCCTTCTGCATCCCACAGCGGGCTCCCAGCTGTGCTTGGAGCTCAGGGATGAGAAGATGGGGAGGAGGGAAGCCCCATTTCGGTCCCGTTCCCCTTCCCACCCTGTAGCCCGGGGCTCACCTTGGGGGGGATGCGGTAGTCCTGCAGGACAACCTCCTGCACCGTGTACCGCTGCAGCGTCACCGCCACGGGGTGCAGCCTGCGGGACAGGAAAAAGGGGGGGGACACCTGCTTTTGGGGACAGCTGCCTCCCTCCTCTGTGCATAGCACCGCAAGGATGCCCGTCCCACCAGCATCACCCCGGTTTCCTCCCAGAGATTTGGGGAGGAGAAGGTGCTGGCTGCATCCCCGCACCCCGCAGCGCTGAGAGAGGTGGCGGCTGCCCCCCAGCTACCTGAGCGTCTCCTTGATGGCCGCTTTGAGCAGCGGGGTGGTCTTCAGCATCTTCACCCTGTCCCCCGCCGCCTCACGCTTGGCGGCCAGCACCTCTGCCCGCAGCTGCTCCTGGGTGCCCGGGGACCGCGCCAGCTCGAACATGGCCCACTGCAGCGTCACCGAGGTCTGCGGCGGGGCACGGCAGGGCTCAGCGCCACCGCCGCCCCGTCCCCGCCACCCCGCGCCCTGCCCCTGACCGTGTCCACGCCGCCCGCCATCATCTCGGTGACGCTGGCCTTGATGTCATCCAGGGGCAGCTTGTCCTGCAGGAGGAGGCTGGAGAGGATGCCCGCGTACTCCCTGCTGCCCTTGCGCTGCAGCCGCAGGTCCCGGTAGACGTTTTGGATGCATTTGTCGGCTGGGGGCAAACAGGGGCATGGTGCGGGGTGGTCCCGGTGCCTCCACCAGGGCATCAGAGGTGGCACCTGAGGATGTCGCTGCCCCGTGCCGGTGACTTGGGGAGCTGCCAAGGAGGAGGAGAGCTCACCCTGAGTGAAGATGGCATCCCAGGCGTGGACGTGGTCCCTCCACGTCCTGACGTTGAGGCCGCGGAGCAGGGCAGGCGGCAGGTAGAGCATGGGCGAGGTGGTGTGGAACATCAGCGTCACGGCATCGATGAAGCGCTGTGCTTCGGGATCCACAAAGTCCTGCAGCAGCCCCAGGCGCTCCCCGTAGAGCACGTGGCACACGGCTGCAAGCACAGCACCCGTGAGACCACCCAGCACGGGGGGAGACCCAAATGCCACCCCTCCACCCTCCACCATGGCCAAACGCAGCCTCTCCATGGCTATGGGGACCCGGCCCGGCCTGGCAGTGTGCGTGCTGATAAAGCACTGCTTTGCCAGCAGCTGCTGGGTGGTTTGCTGCTTAGTGGGAGAGAGGAGAGCCCTAAAAATGTAAGTCTTTGGGGAAGAAGTGCTCTGAGGATGCAGCTGGGCAGGACACGTTGCACCACCCATCCCCTGTGCATTTTGGAGAGATCTGGGGAGGCTCACACTCCAGAGCGAAGCGGAACAGCTCGTGGCTGAAGTCGGCCGTCCAGCGCTCCCGGCCGCTCTTCTGGACCTGTGCCTGTGCCCGCCGGATGAAGTCTTCGCCCACCTCACTCAGCAGGGGCACGAAGCCCTCCACCACCTGCGGCGACAGCACCTCCTTGTTCAGGGTCAGGCGGTCGGAGCGCCAAGCCTCCCCCTTCCTGCGGGACACGGTGGCGGGGTCACAAGTGGCACAGGGCCAGGGGGAGCCCCCATCCGGCACCCCCAGCACCCTCCTGCTGCGGCAGCTCCCCGCCGACCCCAGCTCCAGGGACAGCTCAGGGGGTGGTGGGGCCCTGGGGCATGGTTTTTGGGGGCTCACTTGAGGAGCACGCCGTAGGGCTTGTTGCGGTAGTCGCGGTAAGCCACCCAGGGGGGCACGCTGAAGCGCTCGGGCAACATCCCCTCCGACCTGAAGAGCGTGGCCGCGTCCCGGGGGCTGATGATGTTGATGCTCTCGTAGACACCCAGCTTCTCCCTGCCACCACGGGGGGGGGGGGTAAGTAGACAACGGGGTTTCACCCCAAAACCACCCAAAGCCCTTCCCCGGGTGAATGCCCCGCTCCCGCCCATCCCTGTGGCCTCGGGGCGAACTCGCCCCCTTAGCACCCTCCTGTCCCGGCCCGAAGCAGTGGGATCGGGGCGGGAGCCTCACCTGTAGATGGGCCCGAAGCGCTGGAACTTGCGGGCCATGATGTTGTGCATGTTGTGCAAGCCGCCCTCCTGCCAGAAGCGGTAGAGGTTGAGCCAGCCGCCCCGCCGCTCACCTGGCACCTGCTCAAAGGGACGAGCCGCCAGGGCCGGGGCTGGGGGGCCGTGCGGTGGGCCGGGGACGTCCCCAGGGATGGAGACCCCCCCAGCCCAGCGGCAGCCTCCAGCATGGCTGCGGGGCCGCAAGCCGCCTGGTTTGGGTGCAGCCCGGGCGAGCATGGGAGCGGGCGAGCGGACGGCGAGGGTGACCTCGCTCTTATCCCACCCAGCCGAGGCTCAAGGCGAGGAGACGCCTCCTGCTGCGTCACGGGGCCGGGTGCTGGCGAAATGCCCCAAAAGGCCTGGGATGGTGGGGGCTTGCTTTGGGAGCAGCACCTGGGGAGCACAGTCCTGCCCCAAGAGCCACTGGGGGTGCTGCAAAGCTCCCGAGAGCAATGCTGGCTGGTGGCCTGTGCAACCCGACTGCAAGCTATTCTGAAATTAAAGCGAGCTCCCCCAGCATCAAAGTGTTGGCTGGTTTGGTTTGGCTTGGTTTCCCCTGCAAAATAAATGCTGAAATTGCTGTAGGTGCTGCTGGAGCTCGGAGGGCACAATCAGGGGCGTCCCCTTGCGGTGTCCCGGGGGAAAGCTCAAAGGGGGGACCTTGAGGGGGTCCTTGAGGTGCTGGAGGCGACCAGGGCCAGGAGCAGGCGGGCAGCTTGCAGGCAGCATGAGGCAGCTGCCACAGCTGCTCACATGGGCACTCCACGGCCCCTCGGGATTCCAGGATTCACGCTGAGGGCACGGCCAAGCCCTGAAGCCATGTGCAGTTACAGAAACTCCTGAAGTGAGAAAGTTCCCGAGGTCTCAGCCAAAGCTGCCCACGGGTTGAGCTCCAGACCCTCCAAGCCGGATTTAACGGTGCCACAGCCCCCCGGGGGACCCCAGGGTGGGGGCACCAAGGGCTCCCCGGACACTGTGGGAGCAAACCCCTTTATTTTTAGTAGCGAGCCCTTAGTTTAATTTATTATTATTTTTTTTTTCCTTCGAGGAGCAACCCTTTTTGTATTGTTTCGGGAGCAAACTTTCCCGGCGCGCACCCGAGGCTGAGCCGGCTGCGAGCCCCGCGACGGGCACCTGGGGGCGCGCCTGCCCCAGGCACTGCCGCCAACCCGCGTCCCCGCCCCTCGTCCTCCAAAAAAAAGGCAGTTTGGGGGAATTTGGCCAATTTGGCTCTCCTGTGCTGGAGGACCCCTGGCAGGTGCTCCAAGGTGGTCCCCGTGTCCCCAAGGGGTCACGTTCCCCACTGGGGTCCTGTCCCTCTCCGGCACGTCTCCAAAATTCGGGGGCACCTTTTTCAGGGAGTTCACCCCCGAGTGCTGCTGGGGATTAAACTCCTGGTAAAATATATGTATATATAAAGAAATGGTTCGGGTTTCCGGGTGCAGGAACTGCTGCGGCTGGGGGTCCCCGACCAAATGGGGGGCAGGAAGTGTGTTCGGAGAGGTGCTCGGAAAAAGCAGGGACGCGGCTGTGACCGCGTTTGCTCATGGGGTTGCTGAGCGTCATGGGGCTCCGCTCTTTGGTGCCTCCCCCACGGCAAGGAGGGTGCCTCCAGAGGGCTTTTGTCCCCGTGCCACCCCCGGGGGCTGCGCTCAGCCCGGCGTGGGTGTCACACTGTCACTTTTCCTCCCATGGGGCTTTCCTCGCCCCATCCCCTCCCAAGCTAGGTGACAGCCAGCCCTTTGAGCCCACTGCCCGAAATCACACCTTGAGCAGCAGGAGGTGCTGAAAAACCCCCTGGGTTTTGGGTTTAGGGGAGCAAAACCCTCCCTCACCCCCACACAGCCCAGGAAGCCTGGCCTGCCTGGAAAATCCCTGTCACCACCTGTAATTCCAGCGTGCCCGGTGCTGGGAATGCCATGATTTATCACAGAAAAGGTGTATGGCTGGCTAAATTGCTTCCCTACACCAAACTCACAGTACACATCCACATGTGGGGTTGGGGAGCTCATTTCTCATGTGTTTTCCAGGGTTTTTTTCTTCCTGCAGTGGTTTCTCTGTGCGTTCTTCCCCCAAGCAGAGACTGTGACAAATCCATTCATTTCAGCTCTGCTTAGTGGTTAGGAAAGTTTCACCAGCAAAACTCCTGCCCAGAAAACCCCAGCGCTTCAATTTGGGGCTGGAGGAGGTGATTTTCAACCCACTTTGTTTAAAAAGAGAAAGCTTTCGGCCGTGAAGGGGACGCTCTGGGTGCAGACCCCGTGGGACACCACGCGCACCCAGGTGCACACGCACAAGGCGAGCGGTCAGGGGCAGAAAAGGGAGGGTTTCTCCCAAATCCTTGCGTCTGCAGGATTTCCTGGGTCTATTGTCCTCTCCGGCGAGCCCTCCGTGCAGAGCAGCCTCCAAGGCTGCACGCAAGGTCGGTGGCACAAATAATCCCCGCAGCCTCCGGATGCCGACGCCGCAGCAGGCGCCGGTTCCCTGCGGCAGCCCCATAAAGCCCAGGCAAGACAAAACCCTACAAGCCTTTTGTTCTGGGCTCACAACACCCACTCGTTGCATTCATCCCCTCCTTTTCCAGCCCGAGAGGAAGCCGGTGGGGAGCTGCAGAGCCCACGCCGTACCTGGCCTTCCTGCACACACCCACCCGCATTCAAAGCGGCCTCCCCAAAATAGCTGCTGGAACAATGGGGCCATTGTCGGGGCGAGGTGCTGAGGTCCTGGTTTTTCCCCTTTCCATGCCTGCCTTTTCCCTCCAGCAGCCCCGAAGGCCGCCGTGACCATGCACGTGTGCTTTCTCAGCAGCCCGGTGGTTTTTCAGCTCATTGTACCCGTCGGAAACAGCCGGCGGTTGGGGGGGAAATGGCTAAGAATAAAAATACTCAACGCTATATTCTAAGTAAAAATAACAAATGTGGCTCTCTTTTGTCCCATTAACATGGAGAAGGGGCAGGATGGTGGAGCCCAGAGAGCCCAAGCTGAGTTATCACAGCTCCGTGTCCCTGTTCTCGGCCATCTCCCGCCTTCCTTCTGCCTTCACACTTCTCGTTTTAGCTCCGGCTGAAAACGCCGCCTCTCGGGCTCCTTTCTCTGTCTCTACGTCAAGGCGCTGCATATGGCACCACCGTGAAGTTCGCTGCCAAACCCCACGCTCAGGAAGAAATAGGGCAGGGGAGTCTTTCACGTTCAGCTGCCAAACCCGGCTGGGTCTCAGCAGCTGAATCTCCCCCTGATTTACAACTCAAAGCAGCCAGGGAGGGAGGCACAAGAGGAGCTCACCGCAAATCCAGATAATTCCCAAACGTTTTCCACCGCCACCTGCAGGAAGGGGCTTGGGGGTGAGCACCAAGAGTACCACGAGGAAACACAGCCAGGCACAGCTCTAAAACAATTCAGTGACCCTTGGAAGCCCCAGAAGAAGAGGGCTTCGGCTCTTTGACCAGGAAAAGTAAAATTTCCAAGTCAAAGCGAGGTGCTCCCGCCCCAGCCGCCAGCTGAAGGCAGCGGCACGGCGCCCACGAGCACCCGGTATTTTTATCCTCGCAGCCCCCGCGGGGAGAGCTCAGCGCCCGCTTCCTTCTCGTGCCTGCGATTCCCCCATGCAAACGCGAAAGCTGGAGAGCAGCAGAGCGTTCACATGGGGAGCGGACGCCCTGCCAGAGGGGAGGGAAGAGCAGCGGCTGGAAAACACAAGGCCTGACCCGTAGGAACAGGAAGGGCCGCAAAAAGCAGCACACAAAATATCAACAGGAAATCTGGAGGATTCAAAGTGCCTTTGAGAGAATGCTCTCCATGTGAACCCCCGGTGGGAAGTGGCGTGGGGACGGGGGGACCGCAGCACCAAGCACCCCCCGGTTCCCAGCAAGAAGCACTGCACCCACACATTTTTTTCCACTCTTTATTTCACTGATCTCATTCTCACTTTGGTCAACAGGTCTGAAGGGTTTTTTGGTAGCTGTTCTTTTTTTTTTCTTCCTCTTTTCTCTAACTCGAACCCACTTTCTCTTTTACAAAATTATAGAAGTATGGTAATGAGTCATCGATAATAAATAGATATTTGTTAGTTCACAAAGTTAAAGTGCTTTGAGAAGAGATGTAAGAAGCTCTATCCTAGACTCGGGGAGGTTTCGTGGAAATGTAGTGCAGTAGGAAGCTCTGGCCTGTTGTCCATAGTCACGAGACGCTCGTGGCATCTCTCCCCCTTGCCAAAAAAACCCCGGGGCTCGGCTGAGCATAGCCTGCCCAGTGCTCTTCCTGCCCAAGAGGGCAGGAGGCAGCAGAAGCATTGGACACAATGCCCCTGCCTTGCACAGCCTGAGGCCGGGGGTTTTTAGAAGTCAAGAGGGTTGGGGAAGGCTCGGACAAGGTGCGGGATGGCCCCGTGCGCGCGGGCGCAGGGAGAGCATCCCGTTTTTCACAGTTTAGTCTTGCTCGGAGGCCTCAGAGCCCAGGGGAAGGGATCTCCCGCCCTCCCCTGGCTCCTCATGCAGCTCCCGGCGGGTGGAAGTGGCTGCAGCCCCCCTGCCTGCCTGCAGCGCCCTGAGATCTGCAGCCTGGCTCCTCTTTCCCTGAGGAAGCCCAGTCCCTGGTGAGGAGGGAGCTCTGGGAGCGGGGCTGCCTGCTGCTTAGCTCAATGCCCTTAGCTGCCTGCGGCAGAGTTGTGCGTTTAAATGTCTTCCCAGGGCCTCCTGGGTTTTGGTTGGGGCTCTGCTTCCACCTCTCCTTCCAGGCTCTGGGAAAGTGAGGACCCTTTGGTCTGTCCCTTTGCCACACCCCAAAGCTAGTCATCCTCCAAGCCTTTTCCATGCAAAACGCTAACTCTGTGCCTGCCCTTCCGTGCAGGTTCCCAGCGCGAGCCCCAATGCCCCCCAGGGCACAGCTGCCTGCCAGAGAAAGGACAAAACCCTTCCGGAGCAGGAGGGGACTCGCGAGTGTCACTGGGAGCAAATCCAGCTGCTTGCCAGCTCGGGCAGGCGTTAGCCACGAAGAACTTGGAGGCGTTAGTCCCCACGTGGAGAAAAGCACAGATCAAACAGTCTGAAAGGCCAAGGGCTGACTCCTCCTCTTCATCACATGCACGTTCCCAAAGAGAGGAGCCATCGTGCCCTGAGGATCAGTGCATGCACATCTGCATAGTCCCCTGAACAAAGTCTGCGCCCAGTGCACGCTCAGGATGTGCTCGGGGGCAGGCTGAAGCCACTCCATTCACGCTTCTGGCACAGCGAGTGTCCCCCGTACTGGGTGCCCCTTCCCTCCCCGCCCCCATCCCCTGCTCCGTCTGGCCCTGTAGCTGCCTCTTCCTCCCACTCTCTCTTCCATCAAGGCCAAAGATGGAGGGGCTGCTGCCCGCAGCGGCAGGACCCCCCTTGGGACAAAGATTCATGTCCAAGGAGCACCTACGAGAACAGGAGCTCTCCTCGGGGCAGGACGGTAAGCACAGGAAGAGCAGCAGCAGCCGGGAAGGTGGGAACGCGGTCCCGTCCTGTTCAGTGGAAGAGCTCCACCAACAGCACCACCAGGAGCAGCTGCAGCCCGGAGCCAAGCGTCGTGGTGGCACGGCCCTTCTGCGACATGAAGCGGAGCTGGTTCACCAGGCGTTCCTTCACCAGCGCCTGCCTGAAGCCGTCCTCCTCCGAGACGCAGAGGTAGTGGCCATAGTGAGTGTGGCTCACGTTCTGGATGAAGTAGAAGCAGTTCGGCTGGGGGTGGGTGTTGTTGCAGGTCTTGATGAGGGTGTCGTTGTGGTACCAGTTGTAGGTGGCATAGTGGGACTCGACGGGACAGTTGAGGTAGTAGCGAGAGAAAGGGACGACCGTGATGTTCTGGTAGGTGTCTGCTGGAAGAGATGGAGAAGGATTCGATGAGACTGGTGCCTCCAGGAACCACACAAGTCCAGAGGGGAGAACACGTGGGTCAATGGGGACACGTTACATGGCCATTTACTGATAACAGCAGGGTGTGAACCACATCTGGTAACGTCCACGGGACTCTTCTCCCTGGGTATCAGCACCCCCAGAGCGTGAGCCCTCCCGCCCAGCTCACAAGACCTCACCCCACCGCAGCGCTAAGCCTTGCCACAGAGGAGAAATGAGGTCAAGCAAGTTGGTTTATGGCAGTGTAGATGTTTCCAGATGTGCTGACAGCTCCTTGGACATGAAGGGCTGTTTGTGAGCTTAGCATGTTTGCATAGCAGCCAGACTGCTTGCTTTAGGGTAGGAGGTGAAGTGTTTCATCACATCTGTTGCTCTGTGCAGTTGCAGGCTGGGTAGGGTCATTTAGGTCATGCCTGACTGTCAGCCTCAGCCTCAGGGCCTGTGTTTGGCCACCGGAGGCAATGTGGCATCAGACTCGTGGGACTGAATCCTGAAGGCCTGACTTACATTGTTTGTTTGGATTTTAGCTAACAAACACATCATCCAGTGGTTAGCTCCAAGCTGAGACTCGCTCGGTGTCCCGGCTGCGGTGTGGTCACAATGAGCTCACCAGCAGCGGGCTGTAACAGCCCGTCCAACCCATACAAACACTTGGGAACCAGTCACCCTGTCTCAGACACACCATGGACAAACCCCTTACATACCTTCCGTAACTTCGCCCTTCTGGCACTTCCCTTGCCACGGGTTCAGGTCCAGGTTCTGATGCACCTCCCTAGCAGACAGGAATAAGCATTAACAATGCAGTAACGGCAGGGAAGCCGCGCTCTGGGGCTACAGAAGGGATGGCCCTTAAGGGATGTGGTGGGTCAGAAAGTTTAAACACCTAGCTGGGTGGGGAAAAACACCACCCCCGTGCTCAGGAGGTTGGTGGATGACAAACGTGAGACCCACCAGCCTCACGTCACCACCACCGACCAACACTTTGAGCAGCACCACGATCAGCAGACCTTAATTTTCATCTCTGAGGGCAAGCACAACGGAGCAGAACCTCTGCTGCGATGGAGCCACGTGTGTTTCTAGCAGCAGGAGAGGAGCTGGATGCTCAGGTTGTAGGAAACCCACTGACTTCTCCTCCCCCTGAGCAGGGGTGGTGCAGGAGGGCCGGATCCCCACAGAGGTTGCACAGAGGTGTGTGCTGGTACTGGCTGGACACGACGGGACCTGCCTCTGATGGGAAGATGGCCCCAAAACCACCTGCAACCCCAGCCAGGAAGGGGAAAGGGCCGGGCACTTCTCGAGATAAAGGAGCCAGCTGGTTTGGAGAAGCAGCGAGCTGTGGGCGCCATGTACCTGTTCTGATAAACGGACTGGCAGCGCCCGCCAGCCCACCCGCAGTACGGGTCCCTCGCCAGCAGGCAGCTCTCGCAGTTGTTGCGGTACAGCCCGCACATGGCCATGGGCACCTCCACCACTCTGCTTGCTGAGCCCACGTACAGCATCGCCTGCGGGAGGGAAGCAGAGGGGCTGAGCGCCGCGGCACCCTACCCCAGCACCGCCGTACGAGCGTCTAGCACCTTGCAGTGGAAATGTTCCCACGGCTTCAGTCGCCGGGGAGCCGGGTTGGATCCCACCAGCAGGGCTGGTCGCTCTCCAGGCAGCGCAGTCATACAGAGCTTGCTCTCTGTCGTGGGAGGGCAAGCAGCCATCCTTCCCCCACCAGCCCGAGGTATAAATAAGTTTGCTCCATCAGTTGTCGCCCCCGGGATGGAGCAGCAGCGCTGTCTGGCAGCTCAGCTGCCAGCAGGGCCAGAAAACAAGAGGGGAACTGCGGGGGCAGCCGAATGGCGGGCTGGGATTTGACCCAGACAGCAAACAGCCTCCCCTCGCCTCCAGAAGAGGTGGTGTCTGAACAGCTCCTCTGCCCACGGGTCTGAACAGTTATCCAGCCCTGGGGACATCAGCCTGGCTGATAGGATCCCCCACAAACCCAGCCAGAGGCGACTTCCAGGTCTCAGGGGCTGACATCAACCTGTCCGTCCCTGCCTCCACTGCTGTGTTTAATGCTGGAGCCTGGCCAGGCAGAGACCCACCCTCTCGTGGTCCAGAATCATGGACTGGATGGGCTCCTTCCTCGAGAAGACCTGGATCTCCATGATGTTCTGCACCCCTTCCGGCAGCTCCACCACCTTGTGGATGGATCCCTTGTCTGCAAAGAAAGACGGAAGAATGCCGGTGAAGCAGGCTGAGCAGAGAGGCGAGGTGGAGGGACCGCAGCCACAGGTGGGGAAAGCGGGCAGAGAACCGGCTCTGGGACCTCAGCCCTCGCTGTGGCAGACAACGCCCGTTCTGCAGAGCCAGACAAGGCTGTATGCCTGAAGCCAGCCCCCCAGAGGAGCCGGGAACCTTTCTCAGAAGGCGCTTTTTTTCTGCTACTGGGAAATCATCCTGCAAACAATAGTGCTTCCCACAGCAGAGCCTTGTCATCCTCCCAGCTGAAAGCCACAAGGAACCAATTTCCCGTCACCCCCTGGGACTTGGCCATGCTGGCTGTGTTCAGCTGCATTGTAATGGCCTCAGAGCAAGAAAACACAACTGCTCTCTAACTTATCTCTGATCTGATCGCTGGCCTGCTCTGGCTCACCACTTGCCTGAGGCTGAAACCTGGACTTCTGCCTTTCTGGATTTTAAGTAAAGCGACTTCCCTCCCAGGTTAAATGACTTCAGAAATGGGCAATTTAAGAAAGTCAGTCCGTGTGGCAGAGGTACGGGAAGACTGATCCTGGCAGAACAGGGATTGGGAATCCTTGCCGTTTACCCTCTTTTAGTTGTTGCCTGGTTTTCTCTTCCCAAAGAGCCGACACCTTCCCCACCACCAAGCAGGAGGTGAAAGAGGTGACCCCAGGAGGGGCCAGCCAGGGATTAGGACCCCCCTCTTGTCCCAGGTGCTGGCCCTTGCCTTCACACCCACCCCAATGTGGGTGGGAAGCTGCCTGCCAAGCCCTGCGGCATGGAACAAGCTCCCTTGCAGGGATCTGGAAGGCATTAGATGCACTTAGCTAATGCCTGTAGCGTGATAACAATATGAGCATGGGCGGGCCCCAACCCAACCCAGGCCACCTACGGAGACTTGTCTGCGTTTTTCAATCACAGACTGGGAAACAAAAGCTCGAGAAAGTCCTCTCAGAAACGCCAAGGAACAGAACGCAGATGCAGAAAAGGGATGAGCAGAGCATTAGGGCACCAGCCTGGGCAGCAAGACGGGCAGGAGAGGGGAGCACTGCGCTAGGCACCTTTCAAACACCTTTTTACACCATGTGAGAAGCCAGGCAGCCCTGACTGAGCTCTCCAGCTTTGCACAGAGGACAGAGCTTTTGCTCTGCCATCCCATTTGCCTGCAGGGGAACCTCGGGCTTGGCCCAGCACTGTGGGGACCCCGGCGGCTGTGATCAGCTGGCCGTGCCTCCAGCTGGAGCCGCAGGAACTCTGCGCTGCTGCACTAGAGCAAGCAGGGACAGGAGGTGACAGCACGGGTCCCTTTGTCAAAGGATCTCTGCTTGGCAGCGTAAAACTGTAAAACTGCACCTGGGGAGGGCCTTGCTACCCCTTGTCTGCCCTAAAAACACTCAGCCTGAGGCCTATCTGCCACCCAACAGGGTAAATGCCAGGTGTTGGGATTCTGCTTTCAACCTCCCTTCCTGCCCCAAGGGGAAAGCAGCCAGGTAATCCCAAACATTCCCAGTACCTGTTGCCAGGTAGAGCACGGTGTATTGGTGTCCTTCCTTCACAGAGACCTTGTGCACTCCGATCTTCTGGTAGCGGTGCTTGTTGTGGAACAGGGGGCTCCTGGTGGGGGCGAGGGGCTCCACCCGGTCCTCCACCTCCGGGTGGCTGTCAGCTATCTTAAAGGTCTCGCTCGGGGTGTGCTGTCCAGAGGAAATGCACTGCGCCAGGAGGGAACAAGAGGCACCGTCAGAGGCAGGCAGATCCCCAGGGATGATACTTGGGGGGCAGAAGGACAAGGACAGGGGACAGGGCCTCCCACCCCAGCACAGAGCCCGCTGCCTGCCCTGTCTGCTGCACAGGATCACAAAGCAGGTGGGAAAACACAGGACAAACACCTTAGCCACAAACCTGGCGGTCCCATAGCCTTTCCCCTGCTGCAAAAGTTGCAGTTTGTGAGATTCAGACACTGCCATCCCCCAGCAGCCTAGAGCAGCCTCTCCCCATGCTGCTATTTCCTGCCAGGTCAGCTGTGCATCAGAAAATTAAGGGCCGGGCTCGATCGGGGTGGACAAATGCCTTGTGTTGGCGAACACAATGCAGGACATTGTCCTCCAGCTTCACGCAGAAGCACTCAGACCTGTTTGCCACGGCACATAAAAGCGTCTCTCCCTTTTCCTTCTACACAGGTGTTGGACCCTATCCAGCCTCCTCATGTTTCCAGCAACAAAGCTCAGATCTTTCCCGCAGTGCCTACAACCCATCTAAACCTGACACCCGGCGGCTTGGGACCCTCACCTGCCCCAGCTACTCTGGCAGCAGCAGCAGCAGAGCAGGGAGCAGCTGTCCTCGTTACATGGGCACCTTTCATCCCTCACTCACCTGCCCAGGCTTGATCTCTGGGTTGGGACCATTGTAGCCTTTGAGTTTGGAGGTCCGAAACACGTCGTCAATGTCCCCAAAGGAGTAGACACAAACAGCAGAGCTTCCCCTGGGGGCAACAAGGCAGAGAGAGTCAGGGAGGCACTGGCCATCACCTGGGGCATGGCTGCACGTGTCGAAACCTTCCTGCCCCGTGTCTGGAAAATCTGGCAATTTTCCAGCCATGTGCCCACCAGAGAGAACACAGGGCTGAAAGCAAGGACTTCCAGCATCCCCCCGTCCTGCAAAGCCCCTCACCAGGTGTTTGTGAAGAGCCCGTAGACTTTGGAGTCCCTCCAGTTACTCGCCGGGACAAAGAAGACATCTTGCAGCCAGTTGAAGTTGCCCTTGGTGGCGGGGTCGACACAAATCAAGCTGGCCTTCAGGAAGGTGGTCCACTTGGAAGCGGAGAGCGAACTGGTTCCCCCTTTGTCTTCCTGTGGGGGAGAAAAAGCAGGGAGTCAGGGACTGGCAGAGAACAACACAAAGCCCTCTCCATCCAGCATCTTAGGTGGATAACCAGGGGATGCTCCATAGATATATTTGGCACTGGGCACTGCAACGCTTGTGTACCTCTCTAACAGCCCAGTGAGACAGGGAAGGGCTTTGTCTCCCCTACAGGCAAGATGGGAGGCCAAAGGCCATAGGTGCAGGGAACCAGTGGACATGCTGGTAACACCAGATGAGCTGGCAGGGTCATTTACCACCCCTGTGACACTCCTGCCTCCCCAACATACGCTGCTCCCATGGTACCTTACACAGCTGGGCCACTCGGGAGATGTTCCTGGGTGCCTCAAGACTCTTGTCTGGGTTGTCTTCACGGAAGAAGTAGTAAATCTTGTCCTGGTGACTCTCTTCGTGCTTTAATGTGGTGGCTTTGACAAACTGAGGGTCTGAAAAGGGAAGCGAGTCATCAGAAAACCTTGGGCTGAGCACGCACACTAAAGGAACGCAATCTCACCTGAAAGCCTCCGATGGGTAAAGGACATGCCCAAGCCCTTTTTATCTATACAGTCGGTCACAGCACATGAAAGACCATGCACCACCTTCCCACCACTTCGTGCACCGCCTTCCCAGCGGGTTCTCCTTCCTCTGCCTCCCCCACACACCCATTTCCTTGAAGGCCAAGTCCCCAGAGCCCAGCGAAGCCTCAGCTGCTTAGCAGCAAAGGAAACCCGTTCTCCCTTTTGCACAGCAGAGCTATAGGCACACAGGAAGATTCCCTTGGTGGAGAGAGCTGCCCCGGTGTTTGTGTTTGGCGTGGAAAACCCGGTGATGCTTTTCCTATTAATACACCACTGCCACAAAGGGCATCCCCAGCAGCAGCAGGGTCCCCGCAGGCATCGTTAGTCAGAAGCCCCATGGCAGGGAGTTCTCTGTCATCGTGGGATCAGCCCCGTGGCTCTGGGTCCAGCGGGTTTGTTTGCTGCTGCCTGGGTTGCCCTGCCGATGCTCTGCATGCCCAAATCCTGTTTTGCCCTGGCAGTGTTTGGGTTTGATTTCTGTCTGGTCAGGGGTTCAACAATCTCCCATTCCCCACGGAGGCTTGGGGGAAGCAGTAAGGCTGTGGAAATGGAGGAGGGTCCCTGCCCTCCGCTCCCAGCCGCCCCACGTGCAGACCAACAGGCTCCTGAGGGCCGTCACGCCTGGCTGGGGATTTGGAAAGAGTCACTGCCCCGAGTTGAAGCAGTTCTTCCTCTTTCCACCAGCAGCTGATGGGCACCTTTACACAACCAGCCTCTGCCACGGGACTCGCCACCCATTTCTCTCCATTTCCCCATCTCCTCGCCCCGAGCAAGAGGAACTCGTGTGCCAGTTGGTCTGGCCCAGAAGCAAGGAGGTGAAGTTCCCCCAGCTGGCAGCAACGGAGCTGGGGGGAGCCACTGGGCTCCTCCTCACCAGAAAGGACCATATCAGCCCAAATTCTCTGCTGGGAAGGGCAAAGCAGTGGATCCCATGCTCCTGTACTTACTCTGCATCACCGTGTCGCTTGTGTAGAGCTCTCCACCACCCCTCACTCGCCGGAAACGGGGTATCTTGCCGTTCTGCTGGCTCTTCTTGATGGTGGAGTAGATGTCAGGATCTGCAGGAGAGGAAGGTTCGTTTGCAGCAGGCTGTTTTCCAGCGGGGGCAGGAGGGTTTGGGAAAGGAAAGCAAAGAGCCAAGAAGCGTGTAGGCATGCAGACAGGCTGAGGGGACTCACAGAAATATGGGTACAGGTCAGGAAACCCAGTCCTCACTGCCTGGGGCTGAGCAGGACTCCCAAGGAACACTCTGGAGCCTCTTCCTTACAGAGCAGCAGGAATAAATTCTTGCTCTGCCTCTGAAAGGGAGCCCCTTCTCCCCCTCTACCTTGTCCACAGCAATGGAGTTACTGCATGACCCTCCCTCCCCACCCTTCCCACTGCACTCTGCCCTCCTGCACAGCCTCAGCCCCCTCTCCAGTAAAGGAATAAACAGCCTCGTGCCACGCTCTGTCCTAGATGGACGAGCATCTCAATGAGGCAAAAGTAAGACTGGCAGCTAAAGCAGGGGGACACAGCTCTCGGAGCAGCCTCAGGGTTCTCAGGTGCCCCTTTTCACTACAGAGAGCCCACATTAATTGCATGGCACTGCTGCCCAAAACACACGAGCAGTCAGACTTACAGTCAACAACGACAAGGGAATTCGCGTCAGGGGTGAAAGGAGCAAGACCTCTGCCGTCCTGCGGAGAGCTCTTCTGCCTCTGCGTCTGGGGGAGGACAGAAAGGCCTTAGATAAGGTGGGATAGGGTAAGATAAGAGGCACAATCAGTTCAGGACAGGGCAGGAAAGCCAGGTGCCTGCATTCTCCCCCAGCCGAGTGAGCTGGGGTAACCTCTGGCTCTGCTCATGCCGTCACAAGAAGCTCCTCAAGGGAGTTTGAGTTACATGGGCATCAAGGGCTCCTGAAATTGTCTTGCCTTTGGGCCAGCTCCCAAATTGTGCTGCATCTCCCAGAGCCCCAGCTATCCGGCGGAAAAGACACCAGGAGAAGTGGGGAGCTCAGCTCCAGTCCCCCCATCGGTGAGCCCTGTGCTGAGGGAACTCCAGCGTACCAAGTTCCAGCAGGTGGGAGCGCAGGCACCGGTCCCGCACACCAACATCCCATCTCCGTGCTTCGCCACTAAGGTGATGAAATTTTTGTTGTCCTCCTGCAGGAGAAAGAAGAGGCCCATGAGCAGCTGCTGGTGGCAGAGCACAGCCCTGCAGCACTACCAAGCACCCTGCTACATGGCTTCCTATTTTTTCCACAGGTGTTAAACCCAGAGGAGGATACTGATATCATCCCACCCAACCTCCACTGGAGGTCTTCACCCAGAGGAAGCACGTAAGGGGCTTACAGAGTCCCTGCCCCAGCAGCCCAAGCCCCCTAGGCCTCACACGCTGTTCCCCCACGGGTAGGACCTACCGGACTGCCAGGTTTCAAGCACTGTCCTCCATTTTCCACGGGGAAGTCTTCCTGGAATAACAGAGCAAGAAAGAAGCTTTAATTGCTTCCCTCTCCAAGACAGCTAACGGGGGCTGTGTCTCACATATTAGTTGCTCTTTTAGCACGAAGCAAAGCCAGCATGTCAGTGAGAAGGCCATCAAACCCTGCATCTCAGGGTGTCCAAGAGTTGGACACACGAACCCTGCTGTTCCTGGGCACAAGAAGGGAAGTTTCTGGACACAAACTGCAGCGACTGGGTTGTTTGAGAAGGAACAGAATAGGTCATGTGAAAGCTAACTGCCCCCGAGGCTTTCCTGCTGTTTTAACTTGGTGCCCAGCTGATCCAGAACTTGCTGCTTTTGAGAAAAAGCAGCCTGGGCAGTGACAGTGGAAGGGGAGGGGAATGCAACTCCTCCCCAGCGCCACGAGCCTGAGCATCCCTTCCCATGCTAAAGAAAGGGTGCCCCAACTGAGAAATCCTAGCAGCAGAGACCTCAGGAGGACCACAGCCTGGGAAGAACCCAGCCACGATTAGCACAGGACAATTCCCTCTGCTGCAGGCACCGAACACACCGATGGTGTGGGCAGATGGGGCAGGCTGGACACAGACCGGACCCTTCCAGTCCTGATTTTGCTGCCCGCAAAGGCACCAAGCAGGGTGACAGCACCTGGGCTGCGAGGCGGATGCTGAATGCTTCAGGACCGAGCTCTGGGGACAGACTTGCAGGCAGAGCACCCTTACCGTGTAGCTCTCGTAGGTTGCAAAGTCGTGGTAGTAAAGCCTCCCCTCTCCCCCGACGTAGATGGCCGAGGTGTTTTCCTTGTGATAGAAGACGGGGTACTTCTCGCTCCTTGGAAAGACGTACTCCCTCGCGCCTGGGAAGAGCAGAGACAAGATATTCATCAGCGCAAGCGCAGCCTGCTGCAGATAGCAGCCGCAGCCAGCTCAGGCTGATGGGCTCCCTTCCCATGTCCTTGGGGTGAGAGAGGAGAAAAACAAGGACACGGGGCTCTGCGGGACGGCTGGGCCAGAGCCAGGCAGCTCTTGGGCTCAGAGTTGTGCCCTCATCCTGCCGGCCCCAAGGATAGCAGAGCTCCGCAACGGTGAGGCCCCTGCAGGGCTGCTGATGGAGGGGGAGGAAGGGAAACTGATGCGGGAGGCTCTTGGAAGAGGCGAGCAGGAGTTGTGAGTGCCTCATCGCTGACTCCTCAGCAGCCAGGTGAGCGCTGCCTCCCTGCCTGCTCTGATTGCCAAGCGCTTCCTGCCCCCCAGCCCCGAGATGAAAGCGGTGCTGCGTGCAGGGGAAGCTCAGCCTGTGGAGATCTGCACCTCAGCATCACACCTCGCCTCAGCAGCCTCCACCTGCACCGCCAGCCTCCTTCCCTGCAGGCTGAGGTGGGACGGAAGGGGTTTGGAGTCACCAGGCCCCGGGGAACACAACCCTGAGGCCAAAGCCCCGATGGTGCAGGGGAAGGAAGTAGGTAAAGCTGAGCAGCTGCAAGGAGCAGGGCTGCACGCCCCGGAGGTGAGCTGCAAGAGCCAGGCCCCCGTGTCACAACCGGTTGCTGCAAATGGGAAGCGTCCCAAGCCCAGCTGGGAGGAAGGGCTGCTCGTCCTCCCCAGCTCTCCTTCCTCTTTCACCTTCTAGCCCTTCCAGCTCCCGTTCCCTGCACCGTCCTCCTCTCCCCTCTGCATCGCCAGCTCAGGTGTGGGAGGCTGCAGCAGCACAGGGTCAGGCAGCACAGCCTCAAGCATCCTGCCCCGGGCTCTTTGCTCTCTTCTGATCGGAGGCAGAGGTCTTGCAGCCCCTCCGAGATGGTGCTGCCACAGCTGAAGCTTGCAGCAGCCCTGCAGGGCTCAGCAGCACACACTTCAAGCTGGAGGCTGCCCTGTGCCTAGCTGTAGTTTGCAGCAATCACCGAGAGGAGGAATCCAGCTCCTCCAAGGGGAAAAACCTCGGGTGGGGACTGACCCCACTGGCACTCCCTTTCCACATCTGCCTCTTCTCCCTTTTTCCCAAGAAGAGGGCCTCTCCTGCCAAGCGCTGCTGTTCCCAGCAGACAGACAAAGGTTGCGTCTGCCTCGGGAGCTGGCTGGCTGCACAGACAGGCAATTAATCAGCGGCACGTGTCCCTCTCTATTTATAGGGCCACTTGGCAGGGGCAGAGGACAATCGCCGCGCAGCCCAGTGCTTCCTCCCTGCCCAGAGCGCGCTGCACAGGGGTCCTGCCAACACCCCACGGAGCCCAGAGTTAAAAAACAAACAAACAAACAAAAAAAAAACGGATTAGAGGTCTCTCATCCTCCTGAATGCCTGATTATAATGCTTTTTCCCCTTATTCAGTACATGAGTGAGTGGTGTGGGGAGCTCCTCAGGGTGGCTGGCTGGGACACCCTCCAGGCTGCGGCTCTTGGCTAATGCGTGGGACGCTTGCAGGAAAGCTTCCCCAGCCAGCACAACCCACGGCAAACACACCACGGGCAGGTTTGGCTGGACTTCAGCACGCTTTTGCTCTTGTTTTCTAGCCTCCAGCCCTCGATCTGTGGCCATTCCCCACTTCTCACCCTCCTGCACGCACCTGGCGCTGCGATCGTGCTGCCCGCGGTTTCGTTTTGGGGCTCTTCCCTAACAGCTCCTCTTTCATAAGCCCTTTTTGGTCGGCTCCGAGAGCTGTGCCAACCTGCTTCCTAGCAAGGACACACTCCTCTTCAAGCAGCCAGAAACAAACAAGCCCAAAACAATAATTTGGTCGGCGCCAACACATTATTTATCCTGCTGCTCCGCAGGAACTGCACTGAATCACCGAGCTGAGAATAAACAGCACCGCTAGCCAGGGCACACAGGCGTTTGATTTATCCTGATCTGGAAGGGAGACTTCTGAAGGTGTTTCATGAGCAGGTGCTGGGTCCCCCTGCCTCCGGGTCAGGATGCTGGCTGACCTGTGAGGCCGGCCTTCAGCCCCTGCTCTGCCTTCAAGAACCAGGCTTTGGGGAGAGGTTCGATCCCTTCACATCCCGCAGGTCTGTGGGAGCAGCCCTGCTGTCCCGTGCCGTGGTTTTGGGGTACAAAAGGCTCTGAGAGCCGGGGAAAGATGACGATGAGGGCATCTAAAGGCTGAGGGCACGGCGCGGTGCCCAGGCTACGTCCCCAGAGAAGGGGACGACCCCAAGCTTCGGAAAACATGGGGCGGGCGCATTTCCAGGGCCCTGCTAACCCGGTCGAGTCTCTGCGCCTGGCATTTAATGCAAACCCCACTGTCAGCACACAAATCAATGGCACAATTGTCAATTGAAATGCTAACCCGGGGCCGGAGGGATGAATAGGAGAAAGAGCAGCTTTGTGCTTTGCCGGCGAGATGAGGAATGCCACAGCAGATTGAAGAATAATAATAATATTAAACGAGGGAGAGGGAGGGAGCCTAGTGCATCTCGGAGGATGCCTGGAGGGTGAGGTAATGGAGGAGATGAAGGACAAGAGATGCTGCAGACAAGGGCAGGGAGGCCCAGCCTAAACAGACTGACACAGATAAATTCTGCTTCTAACGGGACCTAGGACGGCACAGGCTGACCTCCTCAGCCATGGCTTGGGGGATCGGAGCTTTAATGACGAGCCAAAGGGCTCTGGTTTGCTGCGGATCCAGGAGCCCAGAGCCTGGGCAGCGCTCTGGCCGCAGGAGAAGCCTGCTCGCAGCCCCCTCCCCAAAGCAGCTGTCTGCAGATGCTCCAGCCAGAGAAGCAGCGTGGGAGTGCGGGCTCGTTACAGACAAACTCATCAGAGCAGCTCCATCCCCAGCGTGGGGGCTGAGTCAGCTGCAAAGCGCCGCTGTCCTCCTGCCTGAAGGGGAAACGCTGCCAGCCCCACCACGGTCCCGCAATGCTCGGCTGGGTCATGGGCAGCAGGCGAGTCCTTGTAGGGCGACAATTCCCTGATGCTGCCCTAAAATGGACGGGGTTGTTCGGGTCTGCTTTGACACCAGCGTTTTAAAAGGAAGAACTGAAATAAATATTAGGATAAAAAAATAGAAAGAGAAAGCGATGGAGACCTTCTGCCTCTCGGGCACTGCGCTGATGCGGCCAAGAGCAACATCCCAGAGAAATCCTTCACTGCTGATACAACTCTTGTCATCTGGGGACCCTGCCTGGATAAACAGAGGGGAAATCAGGCAGAGCAGGGACTTCACCTGCTCCCTGGGACTGCCCTTGCTCTGCACCACGGCGTCTGGGGAGCATCTGTGCAGCCCCGGCTGGAAAAGCTCCCATCCAGGCAGCCACAGGAGGATGCGGGCCCTTTAGGGGCACACAGGGGTTTTCAAACCCTTTGCTAAGCAGTGCTAGGGCTTGTGACAACACCGTCACGCACCCAACCCCACCGGTGTGACGCTGGTGACACCGCCACCTGCCCTGCTGCCTGCAGGTCCTGCCTGAATCACAGCACTGATCCTTTTCTGGCTCCTTCCTTTCCCCGGCTTTGTGTGTTCCTTCCTGAGCTGACGGAAGGGATTACGACCTTCACCGTGGCACGTCACCGTCTCTGCCGTGATCCATCTTCGCGGTGCGGGCTGAGCTTGGCTCGGAGACAGGACGAAAAGCCTCCTCTGGGCGCTGACTCACGGCCGGGACATGCGGACAGGGGCCCAGCACTTACACCTGTGCCGGGAGCCCGGCCGTGAGTCAGGGCTGAGCAAACCCAGGAATGCGTGGTGAGCTCCTGCTCGTCCCCCCTCTTTTGGGAGTATCGGGGCCACCCAGGCTCAACGCCACCGGATGCACGACAAGCTGCACAATACGGGCCATCGGCGGCTGTCCTTTAAAGGCAGGAAGAATCCAGCCTCCCTGCCTTACTCAGCCAGCCCCGACACCCCTCCACGCTTCCAGTTTCACCATGAGGTTTCCCTCTCTCTGTGAAATCACATGGGACTGTGACACAAGGAAACCAGTTTGTCATCACCGCCAACTCGGCTGGGGAGTTGCTTCAAGAGCTGTCCCCCCTTGGGATCGCTCTTTCTGGGACTTTTCCGCAAAAAGTACTGGTTTTAGAGAAATAAATGCTTTTTCTCTAGATGAGATGACCCAGGAGGGGCACCCTGGGGGTTTTGTTCTGACCCGCCACAGAGGAATTGGAGGGCTGTGAATCACAAGGTCCGCAGCACGCCCCCAGCCATCTCAAGGTGCCAAAAGCGATACACTTTTGCCTGGGGGGTTTCTGAGAAAGGTAAAACCACTTCCTTCACACTGCTCGGGTAAACCCTGGCCTGGCACCCCCTGCTCCCCCCAGCTGGAGGTGACAGCAGTCATTTCTCAAAGGGACCAGACCGAAAGGAGCAGAACTGAGTCAGCCCTCGAGGCTCCTACCCCTGACCCCTCCAAGCTCACCTCCCTCCAAAGCGCCTCGGAAGGGGTTTGTGCTGCCTGCTTTCCCCTCCCAGTCTATCCTCTCCCCACTGGTATTTTTAGGATGCTGACACTCCCTGCCTCATCCCCCAAAACCCCCACGGCATGGGCCAAACCTCTCCAGAGCTGTGGGGCAGCAGCAGTGGAAACAAGGCAGCCAGTGTGCTAAAAATGCCTTGTGCTGCAGATGCAGATGCACATTTCCTGCTCCTCCAAGCCCTCTCGGCGACCACGCAGCTCCCTGTGACAGGGGGAGCCCTGCTCATGCCCCACGCCTGCCCACCACGAGAGCCTTACGCAGCAGGGCTGCGGGCAGCCTGCCTCCATCTCTCCCGTCCCTGAGCAGGAAAAAAAAACACCAACACAAACATTTTAGTACAGCTGGAGTCCAAGGGGTTGCGGCCGGCTGCTCTGGGAAGGGCAGGGACCAGGAAAGCAGGTCAGACAAATCCCTCTGGGGGCATCAGTCATCTCTGAAGCATTTCATGACCGCACGACACAGCCTTTCGGGGGCCAGGGAAGGGTCCTGGCCAGGTGGGGTCAGCACGCTTCCCTGCTGCAGCCACATTCCCAGGGATGCACTTCCTGCATCCTAAAAAACAAGGGCGTGTCCAGAAGGATGGCGTAAATGGGTTCCCCATGGAAGCAACGTGCTTTCTCATCAGCCTGGGCTGTAAAAGCCCTGACGGTAACATTCCCGTGTCCTCCATCCTGCAGGAAACATTGTGGTTTGGTTCCTGGAAGCTGGACTGAAAGCTCTCCCGAGCTGAGAGCGAGTGCGGGAGCTGCTCTCTTTATTTTCCATCTGTGACCATCCCTTCCCATGGAAAACCACTGAGCCCAGCGCCAGGCAGCAGAAGCAGCCCGCTGCAGGCAGAAGAGCATCGAGGGGACGCACAAAGGGGTCACGGCGCTTGCAGAAAGCCGCTGTTGCCACCACAGGAGGTGTGAAAGCACAGAGGGGGACACGTAGCCGAGAAGCCCACGTTACTCAAAACCACACCTGCCTGCCTTACACGTTTCGCTCCTCTTTCTTCTTTTAAGTCTGCAGCGAGCGAGCGGCGGAGTTCAGCTGCTTGCTATTTCTCAGCCTGTCTCGCCCCCAAGACAGCTTGGAGGCGAGCCCCGTTTAATCACCTGCCAAGAAACCTCCCGCTGTCTTTCCTCCTCTCTGCAGAGGGACTTTGCCACCCCGAGCCAAGCAACGTTCCCTGCTGCCACCGAACCCCACTGCTTGCCTGCTCTTCAGCTTCCTCCCCGGCCGCTCCTGAAGCCCCTGCAATCGCGGGATGTTCGTGCCATTGAGAGCAAAAGGCTCTGGAGCAGAGGAAACAATTCAGCCGGTGCTATCGGGGATACGTCGAGTGCTTTGTTCCTGCTCAAGCTCTCAGCCCCTGCACAGCCCGACGTGCCCAGAAGGGCTGTGCTAATGCAGGGGAAAGGCTCGAGCTCGGAGAGCACAGGCAAGCCAGACAAACGTGCTTTCTTAAAACGGCATCAAAGACACGAAGCGTTCTGGCAGATTAATGATTTCCACTCTTTCTGGTAAGCTCTGGAGCAGCCTGGCAGCGCTATTCAGCGCAGGGGTGAGCCAGGGTAGGAAGAAAGGGAAAAACCTCTCAGTTGGTAATGCAGCTGCTGGGCATGGGCACGCCTGCTCCAAAGGCTTTCTGTGAGCTGCACAGCCTTTATTTCCTCTGCAAGGGGCTGCCAAGCTGCAGCCAGAGCAGGCGTCGGTCCTGAACGCCCCCTCAGTGAGCAACAAAGGAGAAAAGCCCCCTAACCTGCAACCAGGAGAAACGAGCCTTGAATTCAAAGCTCCTGCCATCAGCCAGGATTTTGCAAGTGCAGGCAGCATCGCACAGCCCTCTGAAGCCTCGAGCCAGTGTTTGGCGCTCCAGGAAAGGCAGGTTTCTCCTAATTAAACGCAAAATGACTGTATGACAGGCATTGCGGTGCTTTCCACGCTCAGGCAGCAGGAAGGAGGCACGCTAACACGCTACCAACATGCCCTGGCCCCTTCTGCACGTCCCCCCTCCCAAAATTATGCAGCACCATGCCTCTGCAAGACGAGCCCAGAGCAGATCCAATTTCCCGGGTGCCCCAGGAGGCAGCTTGCAGCCAGGGCTGTCATCTCACAGGTACGTTTTCCCTGCCAGCAGGTTGCACCCCACCGACCGGGGGTGCTAAATTTAGAGGCAGGTTTTGTTCCTTTCCAAAAGCCGCTCTCCGTAATAACAGGCCCGAGCTGCGCCGTGTTCCTGTGATTACGGCGTTTCGTCGTACGGCCCCTGGAAAACCCAGGACAAAAGGATGTTTTTAGCAGGAGAGCTATCCGCAGAGTGCGGCTGCCCCTCCTAGCAGGCAAATCAACTTCCAGAGGGTGGCTTCTCATAAAAAGCCTTCCAGGATGAAAACTGCCACGAGCACCTCTGTGCACAACCCCCGTGCAAAAGCCGCTGTCCCTATTGTCCTCACTGGCAGCCATCTCCCCGCCGACAGCAGCTTCAAGGAGCAGGCAGAGATGCGCAGCTCCGAAGCAAGGACGAAGTTCCAGCTCCCTACATGAAGCAGATGAGATAACACATGCAGCAAAGGGACTTGAGCCACCGGGGAAGGGCCCTGCCGTGCTCTCTGCATCCCTGCTGCAGGTTTCACGCTGGGAAGGCTACGCAGACCTTCAAGCATCCTGCTGCCCCCAGTACACACCACATCCTCTCCTCCCTGTCCATCTTTGGCCGTGTTAGTCAGATTTGGAAAGCAAGCCACTGCTGGCTTGCAAAAACTGCCCAGGCATCCGAACCCCGGTCAGACTTCCCAACCCTTTCCCAGTGTGAGCAACCCCCGGCTGTTGTGTCTGCCTGCAAACATCCCTGCGCTCACCACAGAAACTCCCACAGCTCCTGGAGCCCGTGGCACCTGCTCCTCTCCGCGGCCAACGCAGGCAAACAATTCACTCCACACTAAACAGAGTCAGAGCTGCTGGGGGCTGCCCAGACAGCTGGGGTCAGCTTTGGGGCTGGGTGGTAGAGAACCAGAGCTCTGCTAAGGGCTGACTGAGGTTTCTTAGGGGCACGGAGCCTCTTGCTCCATACCGGAGCTGCTCTGAAACTCATGGAGATTGCAGGAGGTGCCTGTAAGCCTTGCAGCATTCCTCCTGCCTCCCAGCACACACCGGACACAGGCACCGGGTGGAGCCGGCACGGCAAAGCAGAACGGGAGGATGAGGAACAGGAGGAACAAGTCCTATTTTTGGGGCACCCAGGAATAGCTGCGCTCCAGAGGCTGCAGCTCAGCAGGACAGAGCTGCACAATGCGCAATTTCCTCCTTCCAGCTCCAACGCCAGCCGTTTTGCTTCTTTAAAAAGCATTGTCTATTGAAGTTTATATTTAGTTCGGCCTGCCAGAGGGCACCGAGCTGGACTACATCACCTACGAAGTGTTCCCAGCCCCACTTTCCCCAGCTCTGCCCCTGGCCATGCCCGAGGGCTGGCACAGCGCTGCGGCTTTGGCTCTGGCCCAGCCCCGAGCGTTGCAGCGAGGCAGCCACAACTTTTTTTTTTTTTTTTTTTTTAATTAGTTTGCCCATGTCTGCTGTTTTTGTGTCACGCTCTTGTAACAGGAGGTGGCTGTGATTCACTCCCTGGGTTTGTTTGGTTTGTTTGTCTTTTTTCAATCTGCGCAGAGCAAAAAACTATTTTCAACCAACATTTTATGATAGCAGCATCACCCACCCTGTGAAAACGAGCCGGCTGCAGAAAATAGCACTGCTGGGAAAGTGAGAAGCTTTCTCCTGGAAATGTTGATGCTGCGAGAGCTTCGCGTAGAAGTACCCCACAAGATGTTTCACACTCTTGGGACCGTGGCACCTGCAAAGACGGTGCCACCACGGAGCAGAAGCTGGTGGTGGCACCGCCATCTCTCCTCTTACCTCCGTCTCCTACCGGCTCTTATCTTCCTTCCCTAGCTGAAGGCAGTGCCAGGCACAAGGAGGCACGGAGAGCTCCTGGAAGAGCTCTTGGAGGCAGGGGCACGCGCTGCTGGCAGCGTTCCTCCCAGCCCACTGAGCTGAGGCTTGGCAAAGCCTCCGGACTGGGGGCAGTGCGGGGTTTTTCCAGGAACTCCAGTTTGACTCCCCCTGAACCAGCTCCAGCCTGCTCGACTCAGATGAGGCAGCCAAGGGTCAGGTGTACGATCTTCCTTCTTGCCCTGCAAGACCTGTTCATCTCCTGCGAGCTACAGAACAGCTCCAAACCAGACCCCTCCAGCCCTGAAACCCCGTTAGCCTCATCTGTCAACCACCGGGGGAAAATCAAACCGTCAGCCTCCAACCTACCCCAAGGTGTGACTGCAGCAGGAAGCCAGAAAAGGGCTGTGAGTTTGTCTCGGGTCTACACACGCAGGGGTAAGCCAGGACACAGCCGTGGCTAAAAATGATTCCTGTGCTGCAAAACCCCCTGGTGAGAGGAGCTGCCCCTGCCCTTGGGCTCCTCGCTGCGCTCCTCGGCTCTCCCAATGCTCGGTGACTTTCCGGTCAGCAGGCAGCCAGCCTGGGGTGCCACCTCCCTGCTCCGCACTGGGTTTGTCACCCGGAGAGCTCTGCCCAGCCTGCGTCTCTGCAGAGGATCGGGATAGCAGCATGGTATCGGGGCTGATATTGGGGCTGGCGTGCAGAAGCTCGGCGTGGGAGCTGCGTGCCCCTCTCCAAACAAAGCCCAGCTGGCCGCTGTTTAGTTAGGGAAGACAAACAGAAGGAAATCTAACCTTGCACACCGTGTTCCCGCCTGACACGCCTGCCTCTGGACCAGCCCAGGCTGCTAAGGTTCCACTTGCTCCCACCCCACAGATCTCAGCCCATCGGGAACTTGGCACCAGAGACCCCAGCCCAGGCATGCTGCATCAACTGCAAAGGGGAAGGTGACAAACTCCCCAGCAGAAAAAGGGATCTTAAGCACTTCAGACGTGACCCCTGGTCGGGAGCTGACCTCAGCCCGTTGTTCTGCCTTCTCCCTAAGAGGAAGAAATCCTGCAGAGTCAGACGTGCTTTCAAAGAACTGCTTAACCAGCGTTACATGGGAGCCAGCCACCTGTGCTGGCTGCTGCCAGAGCTCCTTCCCCACCACCTTTGGGGCTCAATGCTGCTGTTTGGGAAAGCATGCCCCTGCCTCTCCCCATCCCACGCTGCGTTACTGAGTCGGGAATGAAGAATAAAAGCAGAGCAGGCGCCGTGTCCGAGCCTCGGGGCTGGGTTTATGTGCAGTGCACTCCAGGAGAGATAAAGGCAGACCTGCAGAACACTTTGTTCCAGCCACGACCCAGTGCTGCACGTCCAAGTCCCCAGGACTGCAGAATCACTTAAGGCCGGGCCATTCCCGACACTGAGGCAGGCCAACAACTCGGTTTCTTTGTCTTCGGAGCGGAGCTCTGGATTGTGCCACCTAAGCCAGCAGCCTATTTTTTCTGCTGACAGCACTCAATGTCACCTCACCTAGTTCTTCCATGGCAGTCAGACAACGAAGGACCGTGGGGTGAAACAGCAGAGGGGTTTTGGCTGCCTGCAGCGGGGCCAGGGATCTCTCAGACCCCGCAGGGTGGCGACAAGGGGAGCAAGGCAGGGGTTGTGAGAGGAAAGGGCAGTTGCAGCTTCTCCCAGTGCCATTTTCCTTCTCCCTCCCAGAGCAGCAGCAGCCAGGGGAAGGAGCTGCTTACCTTCCACTTACCCTCCCCTCCTGGGAAGGGATGGGCTCAGGCCAGTGCCAGGAAGGAATTTTTCTCCATCCTCCTGCAGGGCTGGGACATCTCTGGGTGTCTTTAGAGCTGCCGTACCTGGTGCTAGTGCTGGGCCGTGGCATGTAAGAAATTTAATTACGTAAAGAGCTGCCAGCTCCTGCAGAGCCCAGGGCTGAGGCCATCGCTGCGCCGCTCGGAGCACACCAGCCCCAGCACGAACAGCCAAGGTGAGCCACGAGGAGCCCGACTGCTGCCCTGCTCCATCCGGTCCCAGGGCTCGACCTGGAAACCAAACCCTCCAACGGCACCAGCGCCAGCGTGCTGACCTGCAGGTTACTCACCCTGAAGGCATCGCGCTTGCCTTTCACCGGGTTTGGAGCACTGGGGAAGTTGAAGAGGGCTCCATCACACCCCGCTGTCCCTCTGTCCCACTTCTCCTCCCACCCTGAGCCACGTTCCAGCCTCACCGCCGGCAAACCCGCTTCCCAAAGGGCAGAGGTGACGCCGAGCACAACGCGATCCGTTACACGAGACCCACGAGTGGCTCTCAGCAAGCGTGCCCCTGCTAGCTCCCTAATTGAAGTCGTGTCCCAGTTTAGTTTTTTCACAAAAAGAAAAAAACAGAAAAGCACAAGCTGATCCTTTCTGAGGGAAGCATCCCAGCGCTAATTGGCTTTGGTGTTCCTCGGCGCCAGCTCCTCGCTGCGTTTAATGTCAGGAAAGCCACCATCTGACACAGATGCTCGGAAAGGCCAAATGAGTGTATCGCATGTGCACGCCAAGAGCGGCACAGAGCAGGTGGGAAGGCAACCCCTCGAGCCCGATTCCACCCCCAGCCCACTTCTACCCCAGGTCAGGCATTTCCAACCCCAGCACCCAGCAGCAACGCAACTTTTCCTTTCCCTTAAACAGGGCAGGGGAAGTTCCTACCGAGAAACGTGTGACCCCATCCTCCGGCTCCTCTCCCACTTGTACCAATTTCTTTGTACCCGCTTCACTTAGCCGGGGATGAAATTAATGAGGCGTTACTAATGGCAACCTTTAGCCACTTTCCCTTCCAGCAGGAGGTTTGACAGCTAGCTGCCACCTCTGCTCGCACACCCCCGGCCCTTCCCTCTGCTCCTGGCCCCTCATCCCAGGCAGAAACGAGCCCAAGCAGCTCCCGGCAGAAGAATAACAGATGGTCCAGAAGAAACCACAGCAAATCCACGTCCTCTGAAGTTCTCTGCACACAGAGGAGCTGTTGTACTGCAAAGCAGCATGAGATCTGCAGCTCAGCTCAGCCCCAGGGTTAGACAAACACCATAACCACCGGGGACAAGACGGGGTCTTTTGTTAAAGCCTCCCTGGAGGGTATTCCTCAAGGAGCTGGGAAGACACATGATAAAACCAGCCAGCGTTAGCCTGCTCTTTTCAACGCATGAATCTCGGGCCGCGCTCTCCACGTAAGCCTCCTCCTTGAGAGCAGCTCTTTGTTCAGTTCTGGTACGATTATAACCCCGTCCTCCTGTGCCCCTGTCGTTGGATATATTTGCCCCTGAGAATAGATATCCTCTGTAAATATTTAGTTGCAGAACTCACGTGCGGCTAGCTAGCAGGGCAAGCACGTCGGATTAATTAGAAATTTAACTTTCATGCAAATACACTTCTCCATTTCTCCCCATGAGTTAGAGGAAACGCTTACTCTGCCCGTTTCAGGATGTGGGCTTTTTGACAGCCTTTAATATATCCAGCTTGTAGGAAAACGCTTTTAGAATACAAAAAGGAAAGGATTTGGCAGGAAGGCGGCATTAAAAATTCACTAAAAGCTACCAAGGACACCAGAAGCCCCTCCAGAAATCACAGGCGTTTCAGTGAGAGCCCGAGGTCTCCCCGAAGAGACAAAAGCAATTCAGAAAAGCCCAACTGCCCTCCAAAGAGGGAAAAAGCCGGCGCGGGGAGCAGCTGGCAGCTGCGCACGCCGGTGCTGCGTCTCGGGCAGGACTCACCTTGGGGAGCCGTGATGATCCTGGGGTTCACCTTGGAGTGCCCCGCCGCCCGCACCCCCAGCTGGCAGGCACACAGGGCCACGAGGAGGGTGACCAGGGACCTGCTGCCCATTTTTAGCGATTCAGCGAGCTGAGATCGTGAGCTTGTGAAGCTGACAGCCGCATCGGTTGCCTTATACAATAGAGTGGGTAGTGGAGAGAACAACCAATGAGTGCGGCGGGGTGGAGCTACAGGACTGAGCAAGCCTTTTCAACTTCTTTTTTTTAAGTGGCTTTGCTGGTGCTGGATCCTCAGCCCCTGGTACCTTCAGGCTTTGCTGGAGTTTTTGGTCCTCCTTTCTTTCAGCCCCACTTCTGGGAGGGAAAGGTGGGAGTCCGATGGCTTCGATCGCCCTCTTGGAATAGCTGCAGCTGGGCCACGGTCTGCAGTAAACTCAGAAAGCGAAGAGGCTCACGGCAGGAACATTAACAGCAGGAACGCTGAAGTTGAAATAAATGAAGTAAGGATGAAAATACGTGTATGAGAAAGCACAAGAAGCAACAGCAGACCCCAGGGGTGCTAACACTGCTAACAAAGGGTGCTGCTCCTGCACTTAGGGGACGCGCGGAGCCCGGACAGCCGTGCTCTGACATCGCAGCAGCACCAGGTCACGGACAGAGCGCTCTGCTCGACCCGCAGGAGGATGCAGCGAGGCTGCAGCGGATCTCACGCATCAGCCTTTATGCTGCTAGCGCTACGAGAAGATAATAACAAAGGATCCGTCCTAACAACACACAAGATGACCCTAACGTTTGTCATCGCGAGTCTGGTATTCTTCCTGACACAAATACCAGAGACACGACGACAGTGTCCCTTGGTGTCAGTGCTCCTTGCTAAACCAGTCAAACTCACATCCCGGAGCTTACACGCGTATGGGTGAGAGTGTGGGAGGGACTGAGGGTGTATGAAATCCTCTTACAAGCCGCAGTGAGTAAATATTCCCTTCCCTACGACCCTGCCCTGACTTCTCTTCCACTCCCATTCCCTGAAGGAGATGCCAAGCACACCTCGTCGTGGGACCAGCCTGCCGCAGGGCTGGGGCGCGCCTTTGGGAAGTCACTTTGCTCTGCCAGACCTCCTCTCGCCATCAGGAGGCCGGCGAGGGCTGACAGCCTTTGTGGAGCGCTGCGAGGTTTGTTAATGAGAAGAGCAGGGAATTACGCACAAGGAAAGCAAGGTCGGACGTGACCAGAATAGGAGAGCCCCGTGGGGAACTCGCAGGGCTGAGAGATGCAGCTGTGCTCTTCAAAGTCCGTATTGAAGCTAGACCCAGGGCCGCCCCGCACCTGACAGAGATGAACAGTGGCAGTGCGAGGGGGCATTTTGAAGGAAGCAAAAAAAATTAATGAGCCAGCTGCTTGTGAATTTTTAAGGACCCACAGGAATTTCCCTCCAAGCCTAAGCATGGGGTTTCAGCTCTCTCTTTAACCAAATATCTGCTTGGGTAATTACAGCGTGATAACACACAGATCATCTCTGGATTCTCACTTTTGGACGTGGTGATTCCCAGCCTCAAACCATTCTGCATTGCTGCTTGCATCGAAGCAACCGCCCACTCTGCCCCAGAAGCGGGTATTTCTTTACCCACCCCGGTGCCCCCAGAGGTGCTAACCCCCCTTCGCACTTGCCTTCTTGCAGTAAAGGTCAGAGAAGGCTTGCTGAAAAATGTGTAATCCATTAAGGCTCTTTCACACAGTTAGGAGTGAAAAAGAAACATCAGGGCACCATTCATAAACCAACAGCCAAAGCTGTACAACCCATGCTGGCTCCTTAATAAACGCAGAGAGCTGGCATGTTGTACCTACCCCAAATTTAGGCTACCCTATTAAAGTTGCATACATTATCTGCTTTGTCTTTCGCAGCCCGACCCAGCTGGTGGGCCGGGAGACTGGCGTTGAACTCCCACTCTCAACAAAGTCACCACGCGGTGACACAGAGGGGATCTGATCAGAGATGAACTGGGCGAGTTTCTGCCTTATTAGAACTGTAAATCCTTTGCTTTGCCCTTTGCCTTGCCTCTGACTAACAAAGCTTGGTACCCTACATCGTTAGCTTATAGGTTTTTTTTTTTTTTCCCCACCTACAGCTAAAGACAATGCTCCTGTGTATAAAATCTAGCTTCCAACTCCCCCACGAGTTTGGGAACGCTCACTCCATCCCCTGTGCCACCGGCTGAGCCACGCCGTGAGCACGACCGCGCCGTGGCCCTGGATTCAGACTGATGCTGCAGCACCCACGCTGAGCAGCAGACTCAGCAGCTTGCTGCACACTTCTGTTACGTGGGATCGCTGTGCTGGATCTTAGCTAGCAGTGCTTCATGCCTGGAGATAGGGGAAGGCTGACAAATCCCCAGGAAAAAGGTCTTGGGGTAGGCCAGGCCAGTTCCAATGCACAGCAGACAGCCCCAGCAGGCAGCACAGTCGGGTGCTTGTCCTCAGCCCCTGGGCTGCAGGAGATCACACCTGGTTAAACACAGAGCTGCCGAGCGATCTCTGTGGGTCAGCTCACTGGCAAAGGAGCCCGCAGCAAAGGAAAAAAAACGTGGTGGAACACGTAGGCATACACAAGCATCCCACCCAAAACGCTGATTACATCTCTCTTTAAATCAACAGCCCTCATTAGAACCGAGCGTTCACCCCAATGATTTATTGCTCCCCCCAGGAGCTACAGCTCTCTTTAGGATCCCTCCTCCTCTCCCTGCAAGCACCCTTGGTGCAGCAGCACGACTGTGATCAGCTGGGGTGAGCCTGACTCACATGCACAAATACCCAGCCTGCACAGGACGTTACAGCATACAGATGAGATCTGGAGGCTGAAGGGAGCAGGCTCACACTGTGCCACGCACTGAGGAAATAACTCACCGATAAGTCACCCGAGGGCAGGGCTGCCCCGCAGACAGGTACTAAGCAGCACAGAGCAATGCTGCATGCCTGAGGCTGGATGGAGGAGCAGCCAAGCTCATAGACCTGCTTATCCCCGCGAAAACCAGGCGAGATCTTCTCTCTGCTGTGCCTTCTCTTCCGGAAATCTATCAGGCGTATCTCGATCTCTGGCTGTCATCAGCTGTGACAGCTTCAGAAAAGAACAGAGGAGCATCTTCCTGAACGTGGCACAAAGGGCTGAGGACATTCACCAGGACGGTCACTGCTTACGCATGCAGGTGTTTCCATGCTCCCTCCCTGGAAGAAATTGGGACTGTGAAATCTGCACGTGTTGGCACAGACCCTGCTGCAGGATGGGCTGATGCCCCATAAGGCTGGGACACAAGTATAAATGACCATTACAGAGCTTGGAAGACCAGAGCTGCCATGTTTCACCCCTTGCATTTCACCTTTGGGAGCAAGTAGACTTAGAAGCATCGAATTTGAGAGGAAAAAAACAAATTCCACTCACTGTTTCTTTTGGCACTGACCTACAGAACTTGCAATTCTTACATAAATCGAGATGGAAAACCAGCAAAGTGGATCATTTATCAGTAAGCTGCCACATTCTGATTTCAAAACATACAAACCACCCTCTAACTCACATTCCTTGCAGTCAGCCGCGGTGGTTACCAATGGGACAACCTCAACCACCGCCTTCCAAAGCTGCAGCCCTTACTTCAGCCTCTCCAGCACGCTGTTTTGATGCAAGATTAGCTCCATCTCTTGAAGCTGGACTGAACCAGGTGGTATACCCCCAGCTCCCCGTTCTGCCACAATGCTGAACGACAGCCCAGTAATCTGCTGCCTTAGGAAGGGGCACCAAAGGGATGAGAAGACCCTAAGTTCCACCCCTGGGGCTTTAAAATCAGCCAGCGGAGGAACCACGTGCCCCTGGGCAGCTTTTCTCTAATAGATTTAGTTGTTGACTTGCCAAGGGAAGCCTGCGACAGAGCGGTCTCATGCTTATCACCTCGGAGAGCACCACAAACCTCGCTGGCTTGTCCCTTCTTTGGTGCTTTCCCTTCTGCAGCACGGGTTCCCTTGCTGAAGAAATCCCAGTGGCTCATCCCAGGCCAGTGCTTCACGACGCTATTCACTGACCCAGCAGCTTGCAGAGGTCCTGCCTCAGGAACGGGCACAAATTAACTCGGCTCTACATGACCCCAAAGCACACCTCGGCCTTGTCACTAAAAGGCAGCCATTTGCCTGGCAGATGTGTCACAACGCGGTGCCCATCGCTTTAACAAGCAGTGCTGTTGACGAGCAGCTCAGTGAGCTGCTGACGAGGCAGGAAAGGAAGCAAAACAGCAAGATAAACATCTCCTGCTCAGATTGCCAAGATTGTGCATGCCCCTCAGAAGTGGTTTTAGGCTGTTAATAGAACTCCGAATAGTGCAGTTGGAAGGGACTTTCAGAGAGCAGCGAGTCGAACTGCCTGAGCATGTCAGGCTAACCAAAAGTTAAAGCGGATTCGTGAGGGCATTGCCCAACGCTGACACCACCCCAGCCCTTTTACCAGTTTTGTTGCCCTCCTCCGGATGCTTCCAAGGACCACCTTGGAAGGACGGTCCTTTTAAAAAGGATGCTTCCACCCTTTTTATTGTGGAGCCCAGAACTACACACAATATTCAAGGTGAGGCTGCACCAACGCCAAATACAGCAGGAGAATCACCTCTTCTGACGCAGTGCACGGTCCTTCCCATTTGGAAGGGAATTAAAACAAAAAGAACAAACAAGTTGCTTTGGTGAGATTGATCCACTGCAATTCCACCATGAGAGCTGCATATTGATGTATTAACGTTGCACAGTGTGCCAGCTCTGTCTTGTGCGAAGGCCCTGCAGGCCAGACTGTTTGGCTTACCTGGAACTCCTGTCATTTCTTTTTTTGGATGCTGTGCTCCTCTGCTTCCTGGAAGAGCCTGGGTTTCAGGGCAGCATTGCGTCGTGCTCTCCTGCAGGAATGGCTGTGTTTCAGCACTTGGCAAGCAGACTCCTTACCAATTCCAGTTCCCACTTTTGCTTTGAAAGGGTCTGTTCTAAGGGTCTGGCACCCACCGCCCCACACACGAGCTTAGCAGAGCCCTTTAGCAGCCCTATTAGACCCCCCAGAGTCCTCTTAGTTATCCATAAGTTAAGGTTCCCACTCCACAATCTGCTCTCCCAGCCCCTGCCATGGGTTGGGGTTTTATTCTGTTTTTCTCTGGGGAATCAATGCAAATCACCTGGCCCCCAAGAAGTCACTTCAAACTGCTGCTGGGGAAAAAACACCAAGAGTCTCTTACAAGCTGGCCAGACACACAGGATGTGGAGGCTGCTCAGGAAAGAAAACTAATTTAAGGATATTAAGTGGACCTGGTGTTCAAGTACTTTTAAGCACTAATTTCTGTCTTGCCAGGAACTGAGAGATGTCTGAGATGTTCTACCTCCCCCGATCCTCCTTCCTATCTTGGCCTCTGCTTGAGGACCCTGGGCCAAACGATGCAGAAGGTAGTCAGCAGTTCAGCACTGGCTTTGGCTCTAAACTCAGATCCTGTCTGGTTGCACAAAGGCTCGGCACCACAGATGCTCTGGTTTCTCTCTCCAGATCCACCATCTCTTCCAGCAGGAGAGTGGGAACAGCTCAGGATCTCACCATGAGCTCGACCTTTTTGACTTGTTTTCCCTGTGACCTGCCGAAGGTTGTCAAAGGGAAGAGCTCCCCTGTCTTCCTGCTTCCCATCTGCCCTGCCTTGTGTAGGACATGTGCCCATCATCTGCTTCCTGGCTGTTACAGCTCCACAATGTTCCCACAAGGCTCATTTGGGAAAGCAACTGGAGGAAGCCCTAAGTGACCAAGTCACAGCCTCTGGGAAGGAAGGAAGAGACGAGCAAGAAAATGAGGTGGAGGAAGAATAAATGGACATCTGATTGCCCAGCCCAACACCAGCTGGCAGGATCCACGGGATGATGAAATTACGCATAACGAAGATCCTTTGGGAAACATTTTTGAAACATTTAATCAGAGGGAGCTGCGCCCCAATAAGGAATCCTCCAGGGACAGGACAACCAGCCTCCTCCTTTTCCCTGGAACTGGGCTGTAGGCAAACAACCCAATTAACACAGAAGCAAAAGGTTTGAAGTCTGCTCTGCGGGATGTCAAGGTAGCATGCTGAGCGTTGTTGAGGGATTACAGAGCTCTGCTTTCATTAGCAACAGTATCTCCTTTACAGATTTAATGGCAATCTTCTTCTCAAATGCCCAGCTCTCCTTATCACCTGTTGCCACTCCAGTGCCCACAATGATTCCAGGCACCCAAAAATCGAACCTCAGAGCTTTACCACTGCCACAGCACCACCACCCCTTGAGTCTGACATGCAGTCACCTGTGCTGCTCCTCATTTCCTCCTTCCACTTGCTGAGTGCCCTCTTGGGTCAGATCTTCACACAAGCTGCGGCTAAACGGCAGGACTCCTTGCTGCAGGGTGATGTGGGAGCTACCAGCTTCTGCGTTCAAAGAGAAAAGAACAGTTCAGTGGGGCCTGTTAATTATTTACACCCTCATTTCTGGCTCTAAAAGCCTCTGAGCCTGGGAACACTGGATGCTGGAAAATCTACTAGAGGTGGGCCTTTCTTTGCTCACTCTGCTCTCAAGTGGGGTTTTTTTGCAACTTGTATTATTGGCCATTGCAGGAAGTCAGGGAATTCTGGCTCTGCTCCTGCACAACCCATTTGATGCTTTTAGCACCCCTGGAGAGGAATTCCATAGCTGTCCAGCTTCTCCCTCAAACTCAATACCTGAGCTAATGCGCCCTGCAGAACCGAGTGGATCATGCTTTTAAATCAGGAGGATGTTTGTTTCAGGGAAAGGGAAGAAGATGTCTCCAAATTACTTCAGGACAACTGTTCTGCTTGCTGACAGCCTGGAACACCCAGAAGTCAGCCAGAAAGACCGTGTGGACAGAAACACTCCCCCAAATCCCCGGGCTCCCTAACAGGGATTCTTCGTCTTATTATCACTACTACTAAGGATTTTTTTTATTTGTTTTTTAAGTTTCCAGGTTCTGTTCAAACAGAGGAGCCAGGAAGCTTCAATTTCAAAGCCAGTAGCTCGGTCAGCACCTTGGCCTCAAAGAATGTCTCAGGGAATGTTTATCCTCCCTTTGAACTTCACTTGTTGTTTACCATAGTCTAATTATGAACGACCTCCCAAAGCAGAACTAGAACCCGACACATGACATCAGAGGGCTATTTGTAAACCTTTCCATCCATAAATTAGAATATTTATGATTACAGAAGTAAATATTAGGAAATACGTTTCATGCTGTGACATTTTCAGCATACTTCTGCTTCCAGCGAGCTAAAATAGAACCAGTGGCCTTTGAAACTCAAGTGTTCTACTGTGCTGTTTCCCAGTAAGCATCAGGGACTTTAGCTGCACCAAGTACAGTTCCCTAAAAAGGGTGATTACAGCCACAGAGGTCCTCTCCTGCCATTCCTAAAGAAGGACGTTTTCTTGTGCTAGGAAAGGGGCTGAGTCCCACCTACCCACAGGACACATGCTGCTGAGCCCGCTGGGCCATATCACCCGTCCTGACTCTTACCTGACTCCTGACCAGCAGGCCCATCATCTCTTTCCCCCTTTCCCGGAAAGCCTGCTCTGAGGAAGAACGAGACCAAGATTTCGTTACGGCCAAGGAAGTCCCATAGCTCGTGGCAGTCAGCAATTCCTGCCACCCCTCTTCCCTTTGCCTTGGCCTCCTCGGTGAGACTGTTGAGCTCACCAAGCAGCACAAAGCTAACAAGAAGAGAAACCAAAAACAACTCTGTATTTCCCGATTCTTCAGCTTTCCCCAAGAACAAGAACAAAGCCGAAACCAGCCAGGAAACTACCAAGCCCTTTGCAAATAAAGCAAACCCCTAGGCAGGGGCTTTGACAGAAGTTTCCTGCTGCTGTTCAAGACGTGGATGTTTCCTGCCTGGCTTCCCAATATTATTCCCTCCCTAGCAAAGCCTGCACGAGATGCTGCATCCTGGGCAAAGCAGTGCTGAAGAACGTCCCCTTCAGCAATGGACTCAGCCGGCGCGTCAGAGAGTAGCGGGGGGGGGGCAAGGTGTGCACCCCACGCTGCATCTGGGTGTGGGGAGCAGAGGAAGGCGCTCCCCAGCTCAGCAGACACCCGTGGCGAGCAGGGATATTCTGGCAGTCAGTCCTCCAGCTCCCAGCACAGCACTTAAATAAGTCTCAGCACCACTAAGGCAGGAGCCCGGGGCAAGCAGTGAACCCAAACCTAAGACCACTGTGTTTCCCAAGGACACGAGAGCTCTGGGAGCAGTTTGGGCAAGATCTGACCCCACATTTTTTTTGTGGGCCAAGCTGGGCAAGGTGGTGTTGCTGTTTTAAGGTGCTTGGCTGCCGGGTTTGGTTATCGGGCTCCTTTACCAGCGTATCCCTGTGTGAGTCCTGCAAGCAGGGGACACTCAGAGCCTGTTTGGCTGGGGAAGCATGGCAGAAACATTTATTCCAAAATATCACAGAGGCATATGGGAGGGTGAGGGAAAATCTTTCTCAACCTAGTCACATGAAGCCAGACACCAAGGCTGAGGAGCTCGAAATGAGGAGCTCGGAATTTTGGAGGTTTAAGATCTGATCCAAGAAACCACCCAAGCATGCTCGCACCTAAGAGGCTGCGCAAACATTTAATACCTTAAATGTCAGTGTCTGCTCCTGGTAGAGATCTCGCTGGTTATTTTCACTTCACACAGGGGAAGGCTCCAGCGTCATTGTGAAAGCAGAGGAAGATGAAGGTGGGCAGTCACAGGCTGGGGTAGAGCAGAAGCCGTCATGGATGTGAAGCCTGGGAGATTCTGCTTCGTCAGCTTTACTTTCTTGCTGCAGAATCACCCTCCCACAACAGCGCTTTGCTCCTCATGGAGACAGCCAGCCCAGGACTGTCTTCAGCAAAAAGAAACAAGGCAGATGGGCAAAAAGCCATCAAGGTGGTTGAAGCAGAAGAGAAGGGCTCATCTGGTGAAGAGCCTATGTCCCAGCCAAACTGCCAGCCCCTGCAGGTGTCCGTGACACGCCGGCATTGATGGCCAAACACTGGAACAAATAACAAGATTACCAAAACACAGGAGTACGACCAGCTGCTGCCATTACTGCCGAAAACACCCGCTGCCGCCGCTTCCCCTGTCAGTTCCACTGTGAGGTGAAGAGGGAACCGAACCAAAAATTTCTCTTTGATGTCAGAAGCAGAAAGTCCCTAATGAAAGCATTTACGTCGGGGAACTGCGGCCTGACCTCCACCCCTCCTGGAGGGTCAGCCAAATGCTTTCAGCAAACACCTTCCATCTGCTCCCACCGCACAGCCGCTGAGATGCTCAGGCCACAGGCACTGGCTGACGGCCGGGGTGTGGGGAGATGAGGCAGCAGCAGGCAGGACACGGGCAAGCCGAGCCCCACCGGGACCAGCTGCAGTGCTAAGCCGAGCACTGAGGCTGTGATGAGAGCTGGGGCAGGAGCAGGGCCACCAAGGGAGGACCACAGGGAGCAGGCAGGTGGGAGGCAGCTCCTTGCAACTTGCTCGCAAAGAGCACAATCTGTTGAGCTCCAGCAAGTTGGTGCCTCGCTAAAGCTGCTTTCTCAGCAAGATATCAGCATCTCCCAGTCCTTCCCGTTCTGTCTCGTACCCAGCTCAGGGCTCCAGCAGCTGGAGGAGTCGGGACAGGCTCAGGCAGACCTCACGCTGCATCCAAACCAGCCGCCTCCTGCAGCCTCCCCCGGGGCAGAGGCTGAGCTTCCCCTGCACGCAGCACCGCTTTCATCTCGGGGCTGGGGGGAAGGAGGCGCTTGGCAATCGGAGCAGGCGGGGAGGCAGCGCTCACCTGGCTGCCGGGGAGTCGGCGATAAGGCACTCGCAGCTCCTGCTCACCTCTTCCAAGAGCCTCCCGCATCAAAGTTTCCCTTCCTCCCCCTCCATCAGCAGCCCTGCAGGGGCCAGGCAGAGCCTCTCTTCCCCTCCCTGCCTCTCTAAATTTGCCTGGCTGCTGAACATTTCTATTCTAGGCAGGGACAGGCGAGATGAGGGAAGCGAAGCACACGCATCAGTCGGGTTGCGAACGCCGTCAGTGCCAAGTTCTCTGCTATAGAGCCGTTTCAGGCAGAGAACGCGTCTGATGTGGTACTCCAAGCCAAGTAACATGATTTGCGAAAGAAATAGAAAGAAATCCTCTTTATGCAAAACCTCCAGGCGATTCTCAGCTATCTGGGAACACGGGGGAAAGCAGGAACAGCCCGGATAATGGAAAAAAGCTGCTGCATACAAAACATTGGTCAAAGAGATCAAATCATAATAGCAAGGGAAGATAAAGGAAAAATGCGGGGACACCGACAGCCCCGAGCTGTTCCCAGCCTGGGCTGAGAACTGACAGGGCACAGCCTAGCAAACAAGCCAGCCCTGCTCCCAAAGCAAGTCCTGCACGGCTCTGGAGGGTTCAGGACACCCAGCTCCAGCACCGCCGCGCCATCTGTGATACAGCTAATCCCCAGCTAGCCTCGGGAGGATTCGGGGCTGACAGCAGGGCTCATCTCACAGCGGGAAAGGGAGGGAGGATGCTGGGCATATGCCACCCATTCCAGCAAAGCGTGAAGGCACCAGGGATGGGAACCAATTAATCTGTTCTCATACACGTGAAATCACGGCCGTCATCTGGAGCGGGTTCCCGAAGCAGGTGGTGAGAGCCGTGTCCAGGAAGGGTGCGTCGAGTCAGGAAAGCCGTCCGTCCGATCCGACCTTACGATAGCCATCAGATCTTATCGCCTGCATATTGAGAAACAAAGCCGGTCCCTCCCTCCTGGGAGGCTTAATCCTCTAGCCAGGATTAAATCTATCAGTCGATAAGCTGTCCTCGAGAGAACGATCCACAGATCCACATGGCTGGGTGATAGCTGACACTGTCAGCAAACAATAACAGTGCTTGGAAATGAGAGGGGCACGCAGGTGGCCGGAAGGTAACGGACCGTTGTCTGCTTTCAGCCTCCCTAGCGTCACACGGCAGCACTTGGGGCAGAGCAGCTCCCATTTTCACGCCTTATTAACCTTGATGGTGCAACCAGAGCCAAGCCAGGTCTGCCTCTGGCTCCAGCTTCTCAGTTCCCATTAGCTAATTGCAGGCAAGTTCATCTGATTGCCTTTGCAGTGCAGGTCCTGGGCACCTCAAACGGGGCACCCAGGAGTAGGAGCCACTTTGGAAAACAGCAGCTGCAGCCCAGCAGAGTAACCTGGGGTGTCAGAACGAAGGCCTCTCTCCCAGGCAGCACCTCGCAACTCTTCAGCACCTGCCTCGGCCTCCGTGCTCGTCATGTTCTTGCTGTCACCTGGCGGTGGCCATGAACTCCTGCACCACATCGACGTGCAAGGACTGTACCAGCCACGAGCAGAGAGCCGAGAACAGTTGAGAACAGAGCTTTGTGCCGACAAGGAGATGTGATGCTCCTTTGTGGCACCTTCTCTGAAAGCATCTGTAGCACAGTTAGTTTTTACAGGCCTAACTCACAGGAATAAGGCTGGCAGGTAAGCCTCACGCCCAGCACAACGTTCTCTTAATAACGAAGGGACGGAGCTGGCATTTTGCTCTGTAAGAGGAGTGCCCTCTGCTGACAGCCGTCCTACAGCAGCCACATCCATTCCCCAGCGCCCACGGTGCAACAAGCACCCAGCGCCCGGCGGGTCTGGAACACAGCCCGGGATGGATCACAACCCACACACGAGGCAGGTGAACACAGTCCCTTTAATGCAGTCAGACACAGGGGAAGCACAGCGACAGAACGAGGTAAGAGCGAGGCACGCAGGCGGGATCAACCAGCAGGCAGGGGTGCGTGCTGCCAGATCTAAGACCGCAGAACCATAGGTGCCGCGTCGCCCCAGCACACGAGAACTGCCTCCGCGGGCTGAGCAGAGCTCTGAGGTCTCATCTCTGGCGGGCAGAACGAGGACAAGGGGGAGACCGGAGAGAGGTTACCAGTGGAGCCGGAGGAACCGGCCTTGGTGCTCTCAGCCAGGGTCGCACAGCCCACCTGTGAGGACAGGAGCCGCCCCCACAGCTCCCAGCCCCGGCGCAGGGAAGAGCTGTGGTGCTGAGTCCCAGGGCGAGGAACGTCACGAAACACCGGTCCAGCCTCTCCTGCCCAAAGCTAGGGAGCCCCGCCAGCAAAGATGAGCTCCAGGGCAGCCTGGATGTCCCCTCCGGTGGCCTGCAGGGCCCGCAGGCTTAGCTCATCATCGTGTATGCCCATGTCTCGCAGCTGCTGCAGCTGGGGTTGCCACTGGCTCTACGGACAGGAAACAAAAGAAGTTAAGGGTAGGCGCGAGAGTCCAAGCAGTAAATCCCCCAGCCCATCCCTGCTGTTCCACCCAGCCCTTTAACATCGATCTGTCGTGCCTCCTCCAAGCTCTTCTCCCCTTCCGGCTCGCTGTCCTGCCACAGAAGGCAGCTGGAAGAGCCACCTCCACCCCGCAGCACCCAACGCCACGCGGAGCTTTCACAGGTCCCCAGAAGAGGCTGAGACACTGACCTGCAGGCTGGGCTGCCCCGAGGCCTGCAGGGCGTGCTGCAAGGCCTGGCTGAAGAGGTCGTTGGTGATGGGTGTCCCCGACTGGACGCTGGATGACATCGGGGAGGTCCCAGAGGAGTGACCCTAGGAGGAGATGAGGTGGGTACGGGTCAGGGCAGCGCTCCCATGGCCCGTCTGGAGGAGATCCCAGACAGAGAGGGCCCCCAGACCTGAGCAGGGCTCGCTCTCAGTCAAGAGCCGGCTCTGTGGTGTGGGAGGACGCCCCCAGCCGCTGTACCTGGGTGCCAGGGGTAGGCGTGTGGGAGCTGCTCTCCGGGGTGCTGGCCAGGGCCAGCGCGGTCGCCAGCTCGCTCTGGGTGATGGGCCGGGGCCCTGCAGCCCCCGAGTAGCCGAGGGAAGCCGGGCGGGAACCAGAAGTGCTGCTGGACGGCGTCGATCTTGTGCTCTGCGTGGAGAGAAAAGCGCCTCTGCGTCAGTGTCCGTGTCCCACTAAGGCCTCGCTCCTGTGCTTATTCCCAGGGATCTCTTTTCCTCCATATTCAAAATTCAAATGTGGAACTTCTTAAAGGAAACACAGCTGGCAATCAGATGTGGTCTTTTCCAAGCCCAACTATTCTAAAGCTGCTGAACTGGCTGCAAGCCTTTTCATATTTCATTCGTCAGTTTAAAACCAAAAGACATTTACCTTCACATTACCCCTGTGAAGCAGAGGAACTTGTGCTGTTCTTGAGATAAGACAGAAAATCTTTAAAGTCTTTAAGAGCTACATGTTAAATCCATAAAGCAAGCCCATAACAGCTGCCCCACCTGACCTGGCCTGTGAATTACCTGGTGAAAGTCGTCTTCGTCATCAGAGAGACCTTCAAACAGAAAGCCACCTGCAACAGACAGAAGAATCACCAGACGCAGAGAACTAGGTGCTGGCAGAACTGGGCACCAGATGAGAATCCCACTGAGGCCCTGGCCACACAGCCAGGCTCAGCCCCAGCTACGGCACTGGTTAAGCCCCTCATTTGTGCAAAACAGAGCTCAAAGTGCTCTGCTACCCACTGTGATTACACGTGTGTGGCCAGGAGAGACTCTGAGGTTGCACTGGACGAGATCAGCCTCTGTCAGCACAACCCATCAAACCACAACGCACACTCCTCCTTGCCCAGGAACCCAAACTTCTTTTGCCTCCAACCCGGGGAAGGCTCTGCGTCAGCCCAGCAGGGATTCACCTGCAGATGAAGCCCACGGAGCCGCGTGGCTGCAGGCCGAACGCACCTGGCATGTCGCGGTAGGAGCCTGAGGACATGCCTCGGGAGGACGTCTCCGGGGCAGGGAGCGGGGTGCTGCCCGCCACCGAGTGCAGCACCAGCACGATGGCGTTCACCAGGGCAGGGTGAGCTGGGATTAGCCTGCAGGGAGGGTGGGAAAATAAATCACATACACGAGGAAGCTGAGAAAGCAAGAGCTTGATACTAGCAAAGAAATTGAAGAAGAGGCAGAGCCATCCCTGCTGGCTGAGCCAGCAGCACCTCAGGTGCCGACTGTGGCTGCCCAGCAGCAAAATCCTCCCCAGCTCAGGATCTGGAGGTGAGCACGACCCAGCTCCCACCAAACACCCCACAGTTCAAATCAACAGCGGAGGAAGAGGCACATCAAAGCATCAGCTCCCTCTTTTCTGCTGCTGAGGGTAAAGGCCCTGTCCTGAGCCTCTGCCCCGGTGCACCTGTACTGGCGGGCAGGAGCAGAACCGCTCTTTCCCTCCCAGAGGGAAACAGCCAAAACTGGTGCGCAACAAAGGCACGGCCCAGTCACTGCAGCAGCTTACGTGTCCAGCATGTTGGGGTCTGCAAACACTGAGAAGAGATCCTTGTCCTGCAGCACTCCTGGGAGGGACCAGGAAACATGAGCAGTACGAGACAGGATACAAAACCCGCCGGAGACAGTCAAATCATGGGAAGAAAACAAACGAATTGTTTTTCAGGAAGCGAGTCACAAAAAGACACCGCAAACGCTTGATTATTGTTCCCTGAAACCTTTTGTGCCTTCCTAGAGAGAGGCTGAATCACAGCCACACCCCCGGGCCAGGGCTTCCCCAGCAGATCCAGGGGCTGTGCTCCAGCACACAACGATACAGGATCAGCCCTGGCACCCCGCTCACCCAGCTGGCTGTGAGAAATTGCGACCCCATCCCATGTGTCAGGAATTAAACACTCTTTGAGAGCTTATTTTAGTGTTTAATTTAAAGTGTTTGTTTTACACTGAAGCCATCTTTATGTGGCTTTCTTCAAACCCTCTGGATGACCTCTGAACTCACCCAAGGCAACTGGGTCGCTGCTGAGGCCAGGAGTAGCCACGATGATCTGATCCAGCGACTCCTTGTTCCCCAGCATTTTGAAGACCTGCCAGAGCAATCAGAAGGGATCAGCAGCGGCACACAGCAAGGCTCCACTCAGGGCCATTCTTCAGCGAGGAAAGGCAGACAAAAGGCACCCAGGACACTGCGGAGCCTCACTCACTGCATCTCTGTAGGCAGGGCTGCTGTGCAGGGCAGTGTGAAGGACCCGGAACTCCCGGACCGCTGCCACCTTGTCCACAGGCTCTGAAAGAGGAAAGATAGCATTCCCAGCTCCCAGACATACAAAAACATACAAACGTACCTTCCTACATGCACAGGAGGAAGCGTATTAAGGTAACGACCCTGAACTAACACAATTTATTCTGGTTAGGCACACACGAGCCTGATTTTCCCTCAACCTAGAGTAATGAGACATTTTGTTCCTGGTTCTCTGGCCACAGCCACGTGGGGCAGGGATGCTTGCTCTCCCCACAACATGAATCATTCCCTAACTACCCCATCTGCTGCTGTGAGAGAAGCACGCAAACAGGTCGGTTCCGCCCCCAAACCCTGCCGCAGCCTCCCAGAAGCAAACCCCCAGGAGGAGGCGAGCTGTTCCTCACACACCACCCCTCCTCACCCGGTTTCTGATCAGGCTCGGGCCAAGACTTGCGCAGCACGTGAACAGTGGAGCCCGACTGGATGCCGTAAAAATCAAGCGTCTGGTCATCCCTCAGCTTACGGCCACAGTAGATCAAATCTAGAGGAAGAGAAAAACATGGGAAGACAAAGCTTACAACATGCTCAGGAAGGGCTCAGGGCCCTTAAGAACCGAGAACTGTGTGGGGACATCGCCCTGCCCGCTGAGCTGCTTCATCATGACAGGAAAAAGGAAAGGAAATGGAGCTGATATTCACAGACATGTCTTTGCTGCCTCCTTTAGAAGAGCTGAGCTCTCCCGCGGACATGCTGGTGTCAGCAAGCTCTGCCAAAAGGCACCTTAGGAAGCGCACGGACCCCGCAGGAACGCTGCGAGCCCCTTGAAGACAGAACACAGCAATGCCACAAGACATTACGGCAGCTGCAGCACAGCAAAGCCTCTGGAAACCCCTTGGAGCAGCACGCCGCCTACCCGGGGACACCAAACCCCAGCGGCCCGGCTCCTCCACCCCGGGACTTCCCATCCTCGGGGGCACGGAGGAGGCAAGAGCTCAGCACCGCCCCAGGCCCAGCACCACGGCACGTACCGATGAGCTCGGGGTCGGGGACGGACTCCTGCAGCCTGCCGGTGATGAGCTGCTTGAGGCAGGAGATGCTGCAGCCGCCCAGCGGGCACTCGCCGAGCTCGGTCTCGGGCAGGCGCAGGATGGACTTGGGGGCCAGCGGCTGGTCCGCCAGCTTCACGGCGATGTGCCACTCGGGCAGCGCCATGGGGCAGGCCCGGCAACAGCGGGGCGAGATCGGCAACCGGCTCCGGAGCTCCCCGGGGGGCTGAGGAGGCTCTGGGGAGGGGGGAGGGATCTGGCGGGGGGTCGCGGCCGAGCACTGCGGGCGCGGAGCGGGCGCGGACGCGGAGCTCCCCTCGCAGGCCGCCGCTTCTCTTCCGGCAACACCGCGGCGGAAGCGGAAATGCCGCTGCCGCTCCGCCGCGAGGAGCACTGGGAAGCGTAGTCCGCTAAGGGAGGCTCCGCTGATTGGTCAGCCTGGAGGGGAGGTGGAAGGGAGAGCCAATGGGAGGCCGGCTGGGGCTTTAAAAGCGGGAGGTGGGGAAATAAACACCGCTTTTGCCGCCCGGAGCTCGGTGGGAGGAGGGGGCCCGCGGCGCCTCCCGGCGTGGGGGCACGGCACGGCAAGGGGGGGGCTGAGGCACGGCGGGAGCAGCTCCTTGCCCCCAGCAAGGCTCGGCAGGACGGCAGCTGTCCCGGGGGGCTGGGAGCCCACGGGGAGGCATGCCCGCTGTTCCTCTCCCTATGGGCACAGGCTGCCTCTGCATCAGTAGCGCTGAAATAAATGCTTCCATCCTTCCCCCGGCTCTTACTGAGGAAGAGTTTCTGTAGGACAGCTCAACCCTCCCAGAGGGAAAGGAGCCGGCTTCCCCAAGCTCAGGGAGCTTCAGGAGCATCCACTGCTTCATCTCATCACCGCCTCCCAAAAAAGGAGAAGCTGCGCCTCTGACCCCAAAACCTGTGCCAGCCCGCTAGCTTTTCTGACAGGAAGGGCTGTTTACGTTCTAAAAAAAGCCAACTTACCATGAAAGTCCAGAAAGGCTGCAAGAGCCACATACCAGTCAAGTTTTCCTCTCTAACAGTTCTTTAAATGGTTCATGCCGCAGACAGTGACCCGGCACGCTCTGCACAGCAGCGCTCCAAGTTCTGCTTTCGGAGTTTCAGGCTCCAAGGCAGACACCCGGGGTTCAGCCTGAGAGCGAAGCCTGGCCTTACACAGCACCTGAAGGAGAACCAAAGCACCCAAAGAAGGCAAGCAACACCACTGCGTAGTTTTAAGACTAAGAAGTTTATTTGTTTTCCTACAAATAAGTCAGTTGTGACAAACCTAAAGGTGACAAGCCTACTTTAGTGTCATCCTATTAGTGTTACATGGGAAACGTGAACAACCCTCCCTCCACCTTCAGAACCTCAGGACAGCTACGAGGAGGAGCCGCCAGCCCCTGAACCTCCGCCCGAGGGGTTGCTGCTGTTTCTCTGCTAAAAACAAAACCAAAACTCTAGTCACAGACTGGCCAAATCACGGCAGGGCCGTTAAAACGCGTACTGCTCGTTACTACTCGGTACCTCACCGGATTAGGACATGAACAGTCAAACAAAAGTGGTCCGAAGCGAAGGGAGAGCCCCCTGAAGACCTGCAACGCCTCCTCCCGCAGGTGGCGGGGGCGCCCCGGGTGACTGCCAGCAGTCCCTCTAGAAGCACTTGCGGTGCACGATGGAGGGGCCGGACTCGTCGTACTCCTGCTTGCTGATCCACATCTGCTGGAAGGTGGACAGGGAGGCCAGGATGGAGCCGCCGATCCAGACCGAGTACTTGCGCTCCGGCGGGGCGATGATCTTGATCTTCATGGTGCTGGGTGCCAGGGCCGTGATCTCCTTCTGCATCCTGTCGGCGATGCCGGGGTACATGGTGGTGCCACCCGACAGCACGGTGTTGGCGTACAGGTCCTTGCGGATGTCCACGTCGCACTTCATGATGGAGTTGAAGGTGGTCTCGTGGATGCCGCAGGACTCCATGCCCAGGAAGGAGGGCTGGAAGATGGCCTCGGGGCAGCGGAACCGCTCGTTGCCGATGGTGATCACCTGCCCGTCGGGCAGCTCGTAGCTCTTCTCCAGCGAGGAGGACGAGGCGGCCGTGGCCATCTCCTGCTCGAAGTCCAGGGCGACGTAGCACAGCTTCTCCTTGATGTCCCGCACGATCTCCCTCTCGGCCGTGGTGGTGAAGCTGTAGCCGCGCTCTGTCAGGATCTTCATCAGGTAGTCCGTGAGGTCGCGGCCGGCCAGGTCGAGGCGCAGGATGGCGTGGGGCAGCGCGTAGCCCTCGTAGATGGGCACTGTGTGGGTGACGCCGTCCCCGGAGTCCATCACGATGCCGGTGGTACGGCCGGAGGCGTACAGCGATAGCACGGCCTGGATGGCCACGTACATGGCCGGGGTGTTGAAGGTCTCAAACATGATCTGGGTCATCTTCTCCCGGTTGGCCTTGGGGTTGAGGGGCGCCTCGGTGAGCAGCACGGGGTGCTCCTCCGGGGCCACGCGCAGCTCGTTGTAGAAGGTGTGGTGCCAGATCTTCTCCATGTCGTCCCAGTTGGTGACGATGCCGTGCTCAATGGGGTACTTCAGGGTGAGGATGCCCCTCTTGCTCTGCGCCTCGTCGCCCACGTAGCTGTCCTTCTGCCCCATGCCCACCATCACGCCCTGGTGCCGGGGGCGCCCCACGATGGAGGGGAACACGGCCCGGGGAGCATCGTCCCCCGCGAAGCCCGCCTTGCACATGCCTGAGCCATTGTCCACCACGAGGGCAGCAATCTCCTCGTCCGCCATGCTGACCGCACCTGGGGGACAAGGAGGGGGTCACAGAGCGCCTCATGGGGGGACTGAGGAACCACAGGGGGTTAGGGCACTAGAAAGGGCCCAGAGGTGAGAAGGGGCGTTGAGGAGACTCAAAGATGTGTCCTAGGGGTGCCAAAAAGGCATCAGGGTGACCTAACCCCCCACAGCACGCACACCCCAAGGAGCCAGGCCACCCACACCTCTACCCCCTCCCCAAACTCCCCAGGGACACCCTCTTCTCCCCCATACCTCCCGCCCCCCAAAAAACCCTTAGGGATGTCCTGCCT
>CM021774.1:9225975-9257388 GCA_011076525.1 Nettapus auritus
CTCCCTCCCTCCGCCCACCCCACAGAGACCCCTCAGGACACCCCTCCTCCCCCTCCCCAAATACTCGAGGGACACCCTCCTCTCCCCCTACCCTCCGAACACCCCTGGGGGACAAACCCTGCCCCCAAGAAAAGCCCCTCAGGGCTGCCCCCTCACCCTACCCCCAAAACCCCTTGGGGATGCCCTTTTTATCCCCTCCCCTTCCCCAAAAAAACCTTCAGGATCACCCCCTCCGCACAAAACCTCACGGCTGCCCCCTCTCCCTCCTGTCTTTCTCCCTAAGGGCTCCCCCCTCTCCCAGCCCCCCACATCCCCCCAAGGCCCCCTCATCTGGGGGAACAAAGGCGGCCCCCACCCCCTCCTCGCCCCACCTGCGCCGCCGCCGCCTCGCCTACGACTGCCCGGCCCCGCCCCGCTCCCCGCCTTTTATCCCCCCGGAACCGGAAGCCGCTCCTTCCTCGCCGTCCCATTGGCCGCCTCGCCTTTCCCTCTCCATCCCTCCCTCCCCTTCCGAGAGCCGCCGTTCGGGGTGGGAGCCCCAAAACCCGGAAGCGAGGCGGGAACTTCCGGTGCCGGAGCTCCGCCCCCTCCCCCGCGGGCCCGTTTCCGGTGGGGCCGAGGCGGGGCGGGCCCGGGGCCGGGGGGGCGGCGGCGGCGGGCGGAGCCCGGGCGGCAGCGCGAGGGGGGCCCCAGGCGGCACGGCCGGGCCCAGGCGCAGGTAACGGCGGGGCGACCGTCGGGGGAGCCCGGGGAAGCGGCGGGGGGAGGCCGGGGGCGGCGGAGGGGGGGTTGAGGCAGCCCCCGGGCAGGGTTTGGGCCCCTCCGGGTGTCGGTAGCGGCCGAGGATCTGCCCCCGGTGGTCTCGGGGCTCGGCCGGGGGAGCCCGTTGGTGTCCCCGGGGAGCCCCGGCGGCGCCCCGCGGGGTTTTGGGGTTGTTTCCCCGCCGCGCTCGCAGCTTTGTTCGAGGGAGAAAAGCTTCGATAAGGGGGGGTTGCTTAAATCGCTGAAAATCCACCCGAAATTTGGCAGCTGGGGGGGGTCACCGGGACCGTGCCAGGCCCTAAAGCGGGCACTGAAGCCCGCAGTGGGCTCGCTGCCCCGCCAGCCCCCTTGGCGTCGCCCTCCCTCCCTCCCGCTATCGCGACATGTCGCGAGGCCGGCGCCCGACTGCGACACGTCGGTGTCCAGCGCTCCTCCTCGGGGGGCTCTCGAGGGCTGCCCCCAAACCCCGCGTGGCCCCGTGCGCAGCTCGCCGTGACCTGCCCCCGGTAATCACTTATTTTCCCCTTCCCCCTTTCATTCCCCTCTCCCCACCTCGATTCCATCCCACGCAAGCCCCCGAGGGCTCTCGGATCCCCTCGAGGCCCCCTGGACCCCGGCGTCCCTCGGGGCGTTTGCTTCAGGACGTGCCCCGGGAGCTCTGCCCGCAGCGGGGCCGCCGGTTTCGGCAGGGCCCGACACGGCCCCGCTGCTCGGGCTGGGAGGCGGCCGGGAGGTGCCTCGGCTTGCCGGAGGTTCGCCCTCCCTTTGTTTCCCCCGAGAGGCTGGGTTTTGTTAGCGGGGAGACCTGTTTGAGGGGCTCCGTGCGTTAAAAAGCTCGGTGGGACGCTCTCTGCCAGCAGGACGCGAAGGCCGGCAGAGGCTGCTTGGTGAGCAGAGGTGCAGTGATCACAGCTCCACGTCTTCTCCCTTGGTTTTTGCCCCAAAGGAGCCCGCTGCTGGCTCAGAGCGGGTCGTGGTAACATTTCCAGGGCGTTTTCCCCAGGAAAATCAAAGGGGGAGTGGAGGCAGGAGCTGCCCCATGCGTGCCGGGCTGCCTTTCCTTGTGTCAGGGAAAAAACAGCGGCTCAAAATAGCGTTTGGCGTTGGAAGCGTAAAGAAAGGAGCGAAGCGATGAAAGCATTAAACACCCGGGAGAGGAGCGGCCCGCGATAAAGCCCTGCACGTTTCTTAATAGCAATATGGTGAGGATCAGGGCCCGGCCGTCTCCTTTTAAGGCAGTGTTTTGGGAAGGAGCGAGCCCCGAACGCTAAACCCAGCGTTTCAGGAGCGATTGCTGAGCAGGCACGGGAGGATTCCGGGGGAAAACGAGCGGCTGGGCCGGCGGACAAAGGCGTTTCGGCTGCCGTACGTGGGACGCACGAAGCCGAGGTTACGGCAAATGTGTTCGCCTTGCAAACACAATTAAACGGGCTGAAAATTGAATGCGAGTTTGAGCCCGAGGCTGTTAAACACGAAGCCGATTGTTTCACGCTCTCCTGCACAGGAAAGAGTATCGGCTTTGCACTCTATTTATCCCCTTCCTGGGGAAAAGATGAAAGCGTTTTATATTCATACGGACAAATATTTGCCTCTCTTTCAGATTCCGCCCGTCTCCCAAGGCCGGGGCTCGAACCCTGCCCGCTGCAGCCCCAGCCGCCCCCCTCTTTTCCCAGCCATGCTCCGCGCGGGATGAAGCTGGAAGCTGTGGTGGAGCAGCTGCAGAAGCAGCAGCAGAAGCAGCAAAGCCCTCTGCAGATGGATTCCAGGGAGCGGCAGCAGAGGCAGCTGAGGGAAGCCCAGCTGCTCTACACGCAGCAGCTGGCGGTGCAGCAGGCCGTGCTGGCGGCCACGGCGGGCCGGGCTTCGGGCGGCTCCGCCGGGGGTCCCCTGGGCAGAGGCCCGCCCGCCGCCGGGGCCGCGCGGGGTTTCGACGAGAGCAGCATGAATTCAGAGCCGGAAGAGGAGGAGGAGGACGAGGAAGAGGAGGAAGACGAGGAGGAGGAGGAGGAAGGCGGGTTGGAAGGCGGAGATCTCGAGGATGGCACCGATATGACCGGAAAGGAGTCCTGCTCTGCTCTGAAATACTTCCACGCTCCCAAAGCCGCCCAGCACAACCAAAGAGTGGCCTCTGCCTCTCACCCTCCTGCTGCGGGGCACGCGCGGGGGCAGCAGGGCAAAGAAGATCAGGGTAAAGACACTACCAAGCAGCCGTACGCCGGCTCCCCGGCCGCACGCCAGAGCTGGAGGTTGGACGAGCAGCTCAAGCAGGTGAGTGCTGCCCTCGGTCCCTCCTCCCTCCCGGGGCTGCATCACGCAGCCTGGTGTGCTTCGGGGAGAGGGCGAGAGCTGGGCACGAGCAGAGCCGTCCTTCCCCGCTGCGCTCCTCCGGGTTTTCCTCTCAGACCTCGAGCTCAGCTGGCTCTGCAGGTGCAGGTTTCATAACTAAATGCCAGAGGATCGGTGATCCTTTTTGTTCCAAGCAGGTATTTCGGGCAGTGCGACGCTTGTGGGCCGTCTTGGTGCAGAGCTGGCCTGCACAGCCTTTCGGGGACGTTTCCAGCATCTGTACCTGTTCCGAAATGGGGCCGAAGGGAGGCGTGGTTTGAGTGAAAAGAATAAAATAAAGAGTGGGCTTTAGTTGTCCTTTCCTACACGTTAGCCTGAGTGTGAGCGGGGTTAGGTTTTTAGGTCGTTTTTTGTCTGAGCTCGGAAACCTTGCACGGACAAAACCAGATCTGTTTTCCTTCCCTCCTCCCCTCTTGCAAACACGATGGAGTAAAAAGCCCCGAGCTGCTCAGCGGCGGCTGATAAACGGTGAAAAGTCTGCTGCCGGTCGCATACACGAGATTATTTTCTTTATGTTTCATGGGCAGCGGTTTGAGGGGGAACCGTTCAACCTCCACAAGCCTCATTACTTCTCGCAGCCCGCTGCAGGCTCCTGCCCTGGGGTTTCTCTGTGCTGGCTTCTCCAGAAGAGCTGCCCTGAACCAGGAGCTGATTTGTGCTGCTGCAGGGAAACGAAGGGCTGCTGTGTCGGTCGGGGCACAATTGCTTCAGAAACTGCTTCAGAACTTGCTGGATTCTAATGGCTGACAAAAACTTCCTCTTTCGGGCTGGAGAGCGCTGGGCAGGACTCTGCTTTGAGGGGCTCAGCCCTAAAAATGGGCCGAGGCTTTGGCTGTTTGTGCTCCTAGCCTGGCGGGTGCCAACGAGGATGGCGCTGTGCTTTGTGGCAGTTGTTGCCTATCTTGTGAGAGTCCCGTGAGTCGCAACAAATTGGCTCAGGAGGGCAGCTCCAAGCGTGCCGGAGCAGGCACGGAGTGGCAAAGCAGCGCTGCCCAGGCTGTTCTCCAGCTGATGTGCCCTGAACCAGCTCTGGCACGGCTGCTTTGGCCCAGATCCGCGGCGTTTCTGCAGCCGTCAGGTGTTTGGGCGGTGGGTGCAGCCTCAGCTGCTCTGACTTCAGGCCAGTGACGTGGGGAAACCGAGGTGCGCAAAGCTCCAGGAAGCAAAACTTAATCTTTGTTGTGTCAAATGGATCCGTTTCAGTACAGCAGGTAAAGAAAGGAGCCGCTGAACTTTGTGGACGTCAAGGTGATGGAGGAGCGCCGGCCCCGCCGCAGCATCTCCAGGGGTGGGAGAGGACGGCAGGCAGCGGGCAGGCTCTCGTGCTGCCCCAAGTCCATCTGGCCCTGGCCCTGCCGGTGGGCGCTGGGCCGCGGGGACGCCTGGCGTGCCCTCAGGGCGTCCTGTCCCGGTCCCACAGGTGAGCGGTGCCCTTCGGGTGCACGCTCCAAAGGCCCCGTCGAGGCTTGCCGTATTCACGATGCCGGTGAAGTACATTCACCTTGAGCAGGGTAAATATTGCAGATCTACTTGTTTGCGTTCGCCAGTGCAGCCTGCATACCAGGGAGTAAAAATTTAACCGCGGGACCGGAGCCGGGGAGCTGGCAGGAGGTGGGAGCACGCAGGTAGGGGGGCACTTCGCTGCCGGGACTGCGCAGGGGGACAAAAACGGGGCTGCGGCTGTGGACTGCCCCCGTAATCCTGTGCTCCGAACAGCACGCTGCCCCGCTTCGGGTGTTTATTTGAGGCGTGTACCTCAGACGTGCCGGGCTTTTCCTTTTGTCTCCATCTGACACGGTTGGTTTTAGGCAGGACAATCTGGCTGAGACGCAGAAGTGGCTGCATTCTGCCCTTGGTTTCCCAAACGATTCCTCCCCTCATTTTTTTTTAAGCCGCTGTTGAGGCTGGAGGCTAATAACCTGGTGGTTTGTGCTGCTCCCAGCTAGGTCTGGCCTGGGAGTATTTGTGGTATGCGTAATGGCTGCTGCTGGCGGAGGGGGGAAAGCCACTTCTGTTCCTTCCTTCGAGTGCGACTCGTTCCCCCAAAAGCGACGTCCTGGCCGAAAAGCGCGTCTTGAACGCGTCAGGCTGAGGCTGCCTGGGAGGCACGCGGCGTGGAGGTGGCAGAGAGGTGGAGGGAGGCTCCCGGTGAGCTGCAGCCCGGCTCTATTCGCCGCCGGCCAGCCAAGTAAATAATTGTACGACAAGCCGGCAGACAAAAGAGCTGGCTCAGCTTCTGACCCAGGGGTGGTGGGAATCCCGGCAGCACAAAACAGCGAGGGAGTGGACTTGGAGTGGACTCGCTCGGCGGGCCCGAAAGCAGAGCAGGGGCTGTGCTCGGCTCGTCCCTCAAACCCTGCACGAACCCAGAACCCATCGCCGCTCCCACGTCGCTCCGCGGAAGGGCGTTGGGGCGCCTGCCTCTCCCCGAGCAAGAAGCAGCGTTTAATTCCCCAGGTGAAAGCCGGCAGCTGCTGGGCCGCGGGTTCTCGTCCGGCGGTCCCTCGCATTGCTTGGCAGGGGTCGTGCTTACGGGGGGAGCGGGGCACGAGGGGCAGGACCACGGCTCCTGTCTCTTTGCCTCCTGCCCAAGCTCCTTTTTTCCACCCGGGGCTGGTGAGGCACGAGCAGTTTAGCAAGGCTGCTCTTACAGCAGGCAGGTAGTTCGCGCATTCCTTCGCGGAACGTAAAAACAAAGGTTTGAGGCACCAGCTTGTATTTCACACCCTCCTAAACGCAGCAAGGTAAACCCTTGGCAAAGCACTGACTGCGGCGTAGCTCCTGGTCTGTTTTTTTTGTTTTTTTAGGGCTGTCTCACGTTAGAGCCTCTGAAATCAGCAGCCACTCCTGAAAACCCTGACCTAAACTTTTACAAAGGTCACGGTGTTTATTAAGAGAAGGCAGCTTAAAATAATTACTTGGCTTTTGCTCTAGGCTCTAGGAACGAGTGGCTGAGATTCCGTCACCTGAAGTATGTGCCCCGAGTGTTGTGCGCATCCAGCTATTGCTCAGGAGATGCTCATTAATCGCAGGGGGTGAAGGTCCCAGGAACAAGAAAGCTGCATCTCGGGCAGCTCGTTGCTTGTCTCCTGCTTATTTCGGAGATGCAGGGCCCAACTGAAGGGCCAACTCAATTTTAATCCCCGTGGGTCACCGTTCTTTAATGTTTCAGTGGCTGGAGGGTTCTCCATTAACAGGTGACGGCAAATATTTGGTTTCTCGTTTATTGACAGCTTTGTTCTGCGGGAGCAGGTTGTGGTTTTGAAGTTGCCGATGGCTGCTTCCCCTGAAATTCGTGGCTTAGGTTTGTTTTGGCAAAGTCTTCGGCCCTGGGGTAGCCTGCTTCTGCTGCAGGAACTGAACTGGGCTTTGCGTGGATGCGTAGCTTAAAGTGCAGCATCAGCGGCTGGAGCTCGGGTTAAAGAGACACCAACATCACCAAAGAACACGTGGGAGAGGAGAGCCAAGAAGCCATTTGTGACGCTGACCACAGGAGCCAGGTTTCCAGCCCTCAGCCGCGCGCTCCCGGTGACTGGAGATGTTGGTGGCTTTCTGCGCTGGGGTGCAGAGCCCGAGGTTTGTACTCAAAAGGAGAACGGAGCTGCGGGCGTAAATCATCAGGGAACGTGTCTGTCTGTAGGCAGCCTTGAAAAAGAAGTCTCACGTGCCCGTCTGCCTTCTCCCTGGCTGGAAGTCCCGCCGGTAGCTGATGCTGCCCAAGGGGGAGAGGCTCGGAGAGGTACAGAGCTGCCTAAATCGGCAGGTGAGGGCATCCCCTACCCGCCTACACACGGCTTGAATCGGGGCATTCCCCCAGATCCTCATCTCTCGGGACACGTGCACGGGACTCAGCGGGGCTATGCCGCAGAGCAGCAGCTGGGCTGTGTCTGGCAGCCGAGCCGCAGGGCGAGGAGCTCGTTTGTATCCTGGGGAAGATGCGGCTCCTTTTAGGACTCATTCAGGCACTAAATTTATCTTCAGGAACAGTCGCAGCTTGCCTTCCTCGGTGCCAACTTGAAGATATTTAGCTGACAGCAGAGATGGTAGGTGGGAAGAGCTCGAACGTGTTGCATTCTTCTGCTTTCTCACTTCAGGCTGGATCTGAGAGCCTCTCGGCAGTGAGAGTTCCTCTTCCCGTAGCCGTGCTAACGCCGAACCAGCCTCCTTGTCGCTTGGGTTGCGCTCAACTCCTCCGAGTGTTTGTGAATAGGAGCCGTTCACAAACAGCCCGACTTTTCCTTTCGGGTGAGGAAATAGATTCCTGTTTTGCAAGCAATTGTGTCGGGCTGCGATCGCTAGGTTGAGGGAGCACAAAAGAAACTTTATAAAAACGGGTAATTAATCTGTTAGCTCGGGCCCTTTCTTCCCTTCCCTTTCCCATCCTCCCTGCCATTCCTGACATCACTAAAATGTTTTCAGCAACGAGCTTTGAAGCTGGAGATCCTGAATTGAGCTCTGTTATTAGGCGGAGTGGGAAGGGTTTGTTCCAATTCCAGCAGGGCTTTACCGGGCGGGCTGTGGCCGCAGTAATTAGACCTCGGCGCTCCGTGCTTGAGAACTTGCAGCTCAGGGCAGTAGTCCCGATCTTATCAGTGTTTTGTACTACAACAGTTTTCTTTAGAACAGCATCTGTTTCACTTCCTAAGGCTTAACTCTGCCCACAAAAGGAATTTCTGTGGATTCCCTGATAATCCTGAAATTGCTGCCCCTGTACCTTTTCATTGACTCTGCTTTCGGTTAACCCAGGGGGTGAGGGAGGGGCTTCCTTTTCCACCACCACATTTTGCTGGGTCCCGACGTGGATATTTCGGCAGCTTTCTGGCCTCAAATCTGCATCAAGGCTGCAGGTCTGCAACAGAGGGGCACAGGCTGATTTCTGAATTTCAGGCCATGAGGTTTTCTTCTCTTTTTCGTGTTCAGCAGGTTGGAGTTTGCCTTTGGAATAGTTTCGTCGTCTGGTAAAACCTTGGTAGACCAGCTGAGCTGTTTTTCTCTGTCCCTTAGTATTTCCTCAGGATTTTGTCCCTTAATATTTTGCTTTTACAGAGCACGCTGTCTTGTTGCAGCATCCGAGGGAGGGAAGTCCCTGCGGGCGGGAGTTGGGGCTGCTCGTTTGTCAGGTTTTTGTCCTCAAAAGGGCCAACTGGACGAGGCAGGAGAGTGTCGCTCTCCTCTCCGTCTGCTGGGTAACTCTTGCGTTGGAGGAAGGGGTTAACTCCGGCTTTCGAACGCGGGATTGGAAAGCAAAATTGCTCTGGACATCTGAGCTTCCCTCTAATAAGATATTCCAGGTGGTTGGGGAGTAATCCTAAAATAGCCGCAGATATAATTGCTGCTCAGGGCAGGGCTGCAGCATCTTGGGGAGCGCTCCAGTGGCCCTCGAGGTGTGCCTGGGCGCGGGATGCTCCCTGCCCGAGCCTTTTTTCTGCAAGGAACTCGGGATGAAGCCGTGCCCGCGGTGACTGGGCGCATGGGCAGGGCTGTTTGTCAAGTACCACAGATTCCCTCGACGCCGGGTGGCCAAGGAGAGGCAGGGCTCTCCCCAGAGAGCGAGCCGCCTCTCCGCGCAGTGTTTTTTCCTTCCTGCTCCTACTGCCTGACTTATACAAAGGTCTTTTAATGACTTGTGAGGATATATTGATTTCTCAGGTTCCTGCTGCTCGTACAGAAGGCTCCTCAGCACAGGGCAACTTTGTTTTCCTAGGAGGAACGGGGAGGAAGTTCGATACCCGCGCTTCCTCCGGGCTCTGCGGCTGTGCAAAATGTATTTTAGGCTCTGAGTGCAGCACCCGCGGCACCTTCAGGGGGCTCTTCATGGGTTGCCCTGCTCCAGTTGTGCTCAGATCACTGTTCTGCCACTGCCAGGAACCGTTTCCAGCCTGTAATCAAAGCAGCATGACGCGAGGTAAAGCGCTTTTAAGCCGGGGGCTGCGGGGTTTCGCCCGGCACCATCACACCTCCTGCATGTGGGAGGACTGAAGATGCTCATCCTCAGCTGCTGGTGCCACCTGCAGTCCCTCACCTCGGGTCACTCCAAGTCACGCCAGGTGACAGCCAATTTTCTGGACATATGGCAAAACACAGCCAGCTTTAAGCTCCTTTTCACTAGCTGGGGTGGGGGGAGAACTACATCTGTGCTCCCAGGCACCTCCCGATGGAGGTGCTTACGTTCAGCTTAGTTTGTGCATCGACCCTTCACCTTGTGCCTTACTCCAACGACCTTTTCTTCAAAGAAAACAACCAAATAGCTCCTGAAGAGGCTGTAATCCCATGGAAAGCTGTGCTGAAATTATATCAAGTTCAAACCCGCTGGCAGTGGAGAATTGTCTTCTTGAAGCTCCCTCCTCTCGTCCTCAAACGTAGTGCAATAAGCTCTCAGCACGACCTGAGTTCCCGATGAAAATGAGCGTTTGGCTTCTGGAGCGCCCACTTCAGGCTCTAACACCGTGAGCAGGTTTGCCCTGGGGGTTTATAGCCCAGCACAGACGTGGGCAGAAGGCAGCTCAACCCTCCGAAAGCCATTTTGCCTTGGGTTGGGTAAATTCAGGGATACAAAGTAGCTGCTGCCCGCTGAAGAGGCTGGCTTGGTTCCCGCTCTGACTATTTGCCCAGGTTTGTTGATCGGAGTTAAGCCAGTGGGGTTTGAGGAGCAGCTGGATGTTAGCGTAATTGGCAAACAAAAAACACAAAACGCCCATGTTTTTAATCTCTGCTAGCGAAGGACACCCAGCTGAATCCTCCTGCGAGCAAAACCGGTCTTCAGATCTCTTCCTAGTGAGGGCTGGGAATTGATCTGCTGTAATAAACAGCTGACATAACAGAAGTGGCAATAATCCCCCATTAAATATCTCTCAGTTGATGGGACTCGCCGGATAATTGACTTTCCAGCAGGAATTACTGGCTCAAACTAAATCAGCAGGCATTAGGGCAGCTCACTGCGGCGGTTTTTAAAGGGGGAAATGTGGCTTTGGCTGGCCTTGACAAGAGCTATTCATCTTCCTAATTCAATGGACGTGTCACAACCAGATGACGCGGAGGTTTCGGATATTGGACCACCTCTCTAATTCACGCGCATTTTCTTGCCGGGGCCTCTTGCTTTCTTCGGCTCTCTTCTGCCTGCGCGTGTTTGTGGGGCACAGGGCGGGCTGAGGCGCTTTGCCAGGTGGAGGTGGCTGCGCTCTGTCCTCGAGGGGCTCGGAGGCACTTTCCATGGGAAGTTTGTGGTTTGGAGATGCTCAGATGGCTCGCAGGATCGTTCTGCTGCTCTCCGTCCTGCCGTACAGCCAGGGGCTGCCTCTGCTGGCTTCCAGCCCCAGTGCTGGTTGCGGGATGATGCTGTTACCAAGCACAACGAGCCTAACTAGGGTCAGCCTTGTCATGCCTAAGAAGAATGAATCCGTCCAGCAAAGCTGGGTTTCCATTTCTCTGTGGAACAGCCAGATCCGGCAGCTTTCAGGAGTAGAGGTGCTGGGGCAGAGAGGAGCGTTCCCCTTGTATCATCTCCCTCTTTTTCTTTGGCGTACTCGGGATTTGGCTTTGCAGGCAAGCCAGGGGAGGCCAGGAGGGCATTTCCACGTGTGGCAGGGAGCAGCTCCTTGGTCTGGCTAAAAGGACAGGAAGGAGAGCCCTGGGTGAGTGGGGGACAGCTGGGTAGTACCCCCACCTTCCAACCAGGGGCTTTTGGGATGTACGCTGCTCAAAAACTCTTTCTAGTTTCTTTGGTCTAAGCCATTCCCTGCCTTTGCGTGGTGGTGTGCCCATAAATGTGCGCCTGCAAGCTTTCTGGAGTTGTCCCCAGAGCCTTTCCCTGGCCCCTGTTTCAGCCTCTCCTTCCTCTCTCCCCCTAGAACGGCAACGTGACCTGGAGCGATGACGGTGACGGCTGCCGAGGAAGAGAAATTTCACGAGACTTTGCCAAGGTCAGTGCGGTCACGGGGATTTGGGGGAGGGACTGGCTCTGGGGTATTCTCCCCCTGAGCTGTGGCAGAAGGCAACTACTGAGCCCTCCCTGTTCGGTAGTCAGCCTGGGAGGAAACTGCTGTGTCCTGCAGCCCTCTGGCTACCAGCCTGCAGAGTTGGCTCGTGTGCCTTGGTCTCTGGAATGGAGCTGGAGCCTTCACAACCGGCCTTCTCGCCCTTAGCACCTTAGGCAATGCTCTGTCTGGCTGGGAGAAGAGCGTTTTGTTTCTGGAACCCCATTCGCACTGTGGTAATAGATCTGAAAGTGGCAGCAACGTGTCACATCAGCTAGAGGAATTCGTTTGGAACCGCGCTGCCTTTCTGAAAGGGGGCAGCTAATTGCTCTGCAAATACAGCGGCGTGTTTTCTTCCCAGGGCTCGGTGTGAGCACAGAGCTGTGCAGGAAGAGCACCGCAAAGCCTCTCTTCTTTTGGGCTAGATGAGTACTGAGCAGCTAGCAGCACCTACAGGGACTCCAAACTACGTTTTCCTCCCAGTGAATCTTTTGCTTTTCTGTTGATCTGTTTCACAAGAGTAACTACAACCAGCAAAAGGTTGCATGGAGTTACACAAGTCTTCCTCAACGCAAGCAAGAAGGAATTAAAATCTGCTTTACGTGCAGCGTTGTCTCCTGTCTTGTTCCGCATCCTCCCGTGTCTCGGTGGTACTGACTGCAGCCCTGTCGCGTTGCGGCCTCACAGGGTTCTTGACAGGTGAAAATTAGGTTTTCTGTGCAAGAGGCGGTACTTGTACCTGTCCCTTCTGGAAAACCAGCAGGTAACGGCCGCGTGCTGCACCTCTCCTTTGGAATAAGCTTCCTATGGAGCTGATTGGATTTTGAAGCCTTTTGGTAAAATGACTTCAGCAACAAAGCGTTTCCAGGCTGATTGTTCCTTTCGGGCTTATTTCAGAGCAGCCTGTCCTGCCAGGCATTAGTTACAGGAAAGCTCTGTCCTTTCACCTCCTCCTTCCAAGGGACTTGGTTTGCCACTTAGGTGACAGTCCCCAAAGAGGGGAATCATGAGGCTAGGAGAAGCTGCAGAGAAGTTTCCCACACAGCGCCCCAAAGGTAGGGACCACTAACCTGCCCCAACCGCTGTTGCGTTCCTTTTGGTTGTCTCATCTCTTCCCAGCTTGTCTTCATATTTTCTCTCCCCTTTGCTTTCAGCTGGTTTCAAACCCCACTCTGCAGCAGTGCTTCCATTACCCGAGTTGAATCCTGTTCCCTTCCAGGTGCCAGGCTGCACTGCCCCTGGACGAGTTACTGAGGGGCTGGCAAGGCAACAAGCCATAAAGAGGGTCCTCAAAGTCCTCCGAAGAGCTCAGGAGTCCATCCTCATTTTGCCTCCTTGCCTGCAGCTGCCTTTCTTTCCCCCAGTACAAACCCCAGATGATCGGCTGGAGCAGACTAATGTTGTTATTTTATCTGTTTCCTTCTGGACCATGCCTTTATTTTTATTTTCCCCTTCCAGCTTTATGAACTGGATAGTGACCCTGAACGGAAAGAGTTCCTGGATGACCTCTTCATCTTCATGCAGAAGAGGGGTGAGTGAGCTTTTGTTTGAACTTGTTAAGAGAAAGGGGGACTGGGGGGTTGTCCCAGCAGGCTGAATTCTTCCCTCCTGCATTTGAAAGAACAAATCCAGCCCTTGAACTTGCAGATCAGATGGAAGGGCAGGGGTAAGTCTCGAGATATTTACCTTGGGAAATAAGGAGCTCAGCAGGAAAGAACTCTTGTGCCCTGTAGCCTAATGTCACAGTGTTTCTCTTCCCTTGCTCCTACCTAGTACTGGAAGTGTCCATGCATCAAGAGCCTGAGCGACCTGGTTGCCCAGGATTCTTGAAACGAGGCTGAGTACCGCTGGGGATTTTCTGGTCTCCCCTTCAGAATAAGCTGCTCAGGTGGCACGATCACACGTCTCGTGTTCTGCTTCGGTGGCATGTGGAAGCCAAGTGTGAATGCCGTCACACGCTGTACAGGGTTCACAATCTGGGGCCTGGAAAAATAGATAAAGCCAGGTTTTCCTTTAGATTCACAACGTGTCAGCTTTCCGCGTAGTAACCCTGCGTAACCAAGTGCGGGAGCAAACAGTTCAAAACAGTTCTCACATTCCTTCCTACGGTGTCAGCAACTTGTGTCTCTGCTGCTTACAGGGATGGTGCTGCATGTGTGAAGCAGCTCAGCTGAGATATTCTGAGTCTTTCCAGCCCCTAGATATCAAAGATGAGCTCCCGCGTTACAAAGTTTTATAAAAAAGTACAAATGTATGGTTTTGTGTAAAACAAAGGACGTGAAGCTGAAATCAACCGTACTGTTTCATGTCCTGGTTTTATTTCAAGCTTTATTGATGGTTCAGAACCTTCTGTTGGTTGAAACGCCCAGGGGCTCTGAGTGTGGGTGTCAAGGCACTGAACGGCTGTGGCACTGCCAGTGTGAAGGGACAGCGCAGGAGTTCAGCTAGGGGCTTTCACATCTGGGACCTCCTACACGATGTTTTGTTAGCGCTGACCTTGGTGGACGTGCCCGGGTAGGGAGCTGATTAGTCACCTGCCTGAGTGTTTCTGGTAAATCCTTTGTGGCGCTCTTTTCCTTTACCTCTCCAGGCATGCCAGGCCAGTCTGACTTGTCTAGCAGAGATTTCTTCTGACAAAAAGCACTAAATTGTGCAATGGGTCTTTTGATTGTTTCCAAAAAGTCTGCTGAGCGGTGAAGGTAAGTGTGAAGAGCAGACATAAAAGGGGCCCTTTGCTCCCTCGTGCTGGAGCAAACAAGCCAGCTCGTGTGTATTTGGAGGGGGGCAGCCCTAGTGCCACCAGCACTATTGTGCCCTGAGAATCTCATGAAGTGTAAAGACGCAGGATCAGTCTCATCTATTTGAAGATTACCTGGTCGCAGGATTGGAGCTGGAGTCTCATTTCCAGTCCGTATTTGAGCCCTGAATCTTTGGATGCGTCCCCTTCTGTGCGTGACTAGAGCACTACACCCGTTCGGCTCTTCCAAATGGGAAATCCAGGCACAATGATTTCAAGTCCTCTTCCTCTCCGTGTCTTTCTCCCTGGCGTGGCTGGAGCTAACAGCTGACCCGGTGAATTTTAATGCAGAAGCTTGAGGTTCTGCTTCCAAGCCGGTTAAAAACTGGAGCTGGGTGTTGCTGATTTTTTTGGCTTTTGTGTGCAGAGGCATAACGAGGCTTAATTAGTTGACTTGCAAATGTTAACCTGAGCTCGCATATTGATGCAAGGGCTGGGATGACTGACATCCAGGACAATCTGAAGGGTGTGATTGGCAGCAATAGAAACCTCCAGATACCCGGGGAGAAATCTGCTTAATACTTTAGTGTCTCCTTCCTATTACCTTTTAATTATTTATAATTGACACCTTCCTGGTGCAGGGGCTGAGCTGGCCACCAGCTGGCTGCTGTAGGAGTTCAGCTTTTAATCATCTGGGCATTTCCAAGCGTATTTGTTTTCTGGAGGCTCCCTTGTTTTCGTGCTCGCGAGAAGGCTGGAAATGAAATCGCAGAGCCCCACCGCCCGTGGGGGAGAGGCGCAGTGAGCTGCCAGCTTCCCACCACGGGGTCTGGAAATATTTGGCCCTGCTTGGGCAAGCTGGCTAGGTCACAGGGAGCGAGGCAGTTTGGGGCTTATTTTGCATTCTGGCCACCCCCAAAAGCAGCAGGAAGGAGGAGGTGAGCTTCTTTAGGCTGATAGGAAAATCAAGACCCCACCGCCCTCTGCAGCTGTGTTCTTGTAGGGAGCAGACGGACTGGCCCACTGCGTGCCGTACTGTGGAGTGTCCCAAAATCTGGGGGCTTCTACAGCAAAATTATCGCAGGGTCCATTCGGACTTCGACTTCTGCTCCTCTCACCGTACAGCCCTAAAAAGCAACCTCAAACAAACGAGGCTGAGCAGCTGCCCTGCCCTGAAAGGGCCCTCCAGAGCTGGGTAAAGCTGAGGCCTCATTGCACCGGAGAGCCAAGTGCCGTGTTTCTTAGCTTCTAGGTGCGAAGAGCTGCTTCATTTGCACCTTGTGTCGGAAGGGAATGGAAGGCAGCCCCGCCAATAAACACTGCTGGTGTAGAGGGGGGGATCGCTGCCCTACGGGAGCATCCCAAGCACTGGCCCTTGCTTGGGGCTGGTGGAAAGCACAGGCTCTGATACTGAACAGAAAAGCCTGATGCAAAAGAGAAATGCAGATTTCAGGAGCTCCTGAGTAAGTGGAGGGGTGAGAAGATTTGGCCGTTGGTGCTGCCGTTTGGAATGTACCTAGCAATGTGAAGCCATGAAACAGGCTTAATGCAGATCAAATGTGCGGGTCTCATCTGCCTCTGAGCACAGCAGGTTGTCGCCGAACGACCACAGCTGCAAGCGATAAAATGGCCCTGCGGTGGCAATAACGGTGGAAGGGGGAGATGAGAGGGAAGCCGTAACTCTTCCTTTGTTGGGCGTTTTATTCCCTGTGTGGGGTTCGGTGAATGGGCCCCACCCTGGCGGTGATTGAAGGGGCAGATGGGGCGAGGAGGGGACACCAGGGCTCGGTGCACGGCTCCCTGGGGACCCGTCCCACGCCACGACCGACCTGCTGCAGCTCCACGCTGGGTTCCTGCATCCCCACTCCCTTTCTCAGCTCAGGCCAAAGGCTCTTTCCTCCCGCTGAGCTCCTCCTCCTGCATCGGCGATCGTTTTGCAGCACTCTTGTATCCGAAATGAATGGGGAAGGAGGGTTTTCGAGTGCCAAGGCTAAAACATGAACACAGGAGTTAACTCCAGGAACGTCTGTGGTGAGGGACGTGTCGTGAACCTGTGCAAAATTAGCTTCTCATGCTTTGGGCAGGGATTCCTTGGCACGATAGATGTTTGTGGTGACTCCGAAACTCCTTTTTTCCGTATCGCAGCCCTCCCAGAGGAGTGCTCGTGGTTTGCACTGCAGCGGGTTCAATAACACAAACACCGAGCAGCCAGGTGGGCGACTCGATGTGCTCGAGACGAGCACTTCATCTTCCGTGCGCCTTCCACCTTTCAGACCTTTCTTACCCTGGGGCCGTACCCTGAAGCTAAATTTTGGCTCCGTCTTTGTGGGATAAAAGGCATAGGTAAGACAAACAGCAGAAAAATGTAGATATTAACCCTGTAGTGTGTTCTGGGCAGCACAGCTAGCCTGTTTGGCCCCCTAACAATGAAGGACTGTCAGTGCTGTGGTTCTTCCTCGTAGCAGCCAAGCTGTAACCGAGCTGAGCATGTTCCCCTGGCGCTGGCCAGGACCGAGCTGGAGCAGCAGGACTTCCACCCCCTGGTATCAGCAGCGTTCGTGCAAGAAACTCCTCTTGAGAAAAGGTTTGATGGGGAAGAGATCTAACTGCGTGCCATGGCGTATTAGGAAGGGCTCCCTTTCAAGGGAAGCTGTTTTGTTCATTTTAAGTACCGCCTTTGTGAAGAGCTCATAAAACGTCTCCGATTGTACGGCTCTACTAATTTTGTTCAAGGTTTCTTCGTGACCTTGGTTTTCCCAGATGGCTTGACCATTCTGCTTTTTTTATGTGTATATACATAGAAGGGGCTTTGTCAGCCGGACCGCGTGGTTTTAATGTTTTCCTGCTGTTGTGCGCTCTGCACATTTTAGATGTGGAAATGCAACAAATCCAGGCTATTGACAAAAGCATTTACCGATGGGTTCTTTTATCTTTAGGCCAAGTGGTGTTTATGAAATGTTTGTCCAGGGAATTCTCTCCGTCCCAGTGATTCAATTCTGCCGCTTTCTTCTTTTCATCCTCTGGAGATACTCTGAATCTGAATTAAGCAGTGCAGCTCTGTAAATGAGACATCAATAGACATAAATTCTCAGCATCCTCTGTTCGTGCTGGCTGCCCAACGCTGAGCCGCAGCAAATGCTTCCCCAAATAGCAGCCGGTGTTCTGCAGTGGAAAATTCTCCCTCGAGGCACTGCACCAAGGCCAGCTGCAGCATCTCCTGCCCGAGCCATTCCTCAGCAGAGCTCTGGTCTGGATGGTCCAAAGCAACCAGGTGAAGTTCCTGTCCCCGTTACAACCTCCGTTTGTGCATGGCTACATCTCTGCCTGCCTCGCCCTGCTTAACAAGCCTTTACTTCCTCGAGTTCTAGGGGGAACTGATGTTCCCGTTTAAATTCCTCGGCAGCATCCAGGAGATTAGCAGGGAATGCCTTGCAGGTGACTCAACGTCTCCACCAGACATGGAAGTAATTTTGGGGGAGTTTACCTGGGCTAAATTTGGGATAACTTCCAAGCTGTAAAAAAGCGGGTTCTTTCCCTTCAGAAGCAATTTTTCCCCTCCTTCTGTTTTTTTTTATGTACTAAGCATTCATTCCACGCGTGGAGACATGAGAGCTTTCTCCCTGATTGGGAAGAGGCCTCCAAGTTTCCCTTTGGAAAGATCTATAAAACCTTTTCTGGGAGAATACCCAGCGTAAGTAGTTTCTCAGTTCCAGTGATGAACATCCGTGGGTTTTTAGCAGCTGAAATTTTTAAATATTGCTTTAGCTCCATGGAAAACTTAGTGGAAGCTGCGGTTGTAAATGGGAAAATCGTATCGAGGTTACGTGGATTACAGATTTGTTTTAAGTTTAGCCAGGGTGAAGAATGCTGGAGCAGCTTGGATGTTTTATTATATATTGGACAGGACAGAAAAAATAATGCGATGTGATTGGCTTTGCGTGAATCCTTCTGTAGCTTGTTAATCTGATCCCAGGCTCACGGTAGGGATTGCCGGTTGGGGATCCCTGAATCCCAGCACTGCGGCCGTACAGAGTTGAGTGACGGAGTCAAAGGTGTCGTTCCTCCCTTCCCCTGAAGATTGAGATGTCAAACTGTAAGACATTTCCCCCAAAAACTGGTACCTGGGTCTCAAATCCTGAACTCCCAGAGCTCTTCTGTACATGGGTACGTTGTTATGGGTGTTTGAGCCTCCCCCCTAAATTTGACAGCGTGTTTTCCAAATGATTGATGAACTTGAGCACTTGAGCAGCGGAGGTAGCTCAGCACTGAGCAGATGACCCCGCAGATACCCAGCTGGATGGAAGGTGGAACTGTGTGGCGTGAAGATGCTCCGGTTTTTAACTTGGTGCAGCCTGACCCCTTTTATTCTCCCCAGCTGCCCCCATTTCTCCGCATTTCCTCCGGTATTTGGAGCTCACCTTTGCCTAGAGAGGTTTGTCCGCTCGGTTCAAAGGTTGCACGCTTGGAAACCCCCCCACATGGCTGTCCTGCATCTGGGGAAGAAATCAGTCCCAGCGAGGATATCGGGCCCAGCTGGGCCGGGAGCCACCAGAGAGCACTGAACTCCGTGGGGTCTCGCTTTGGGGGACGGAGGAGCACCCCGCGAGGCGAGGTTAACGTGGCCGGAGCCTCGGCCAATATCGCTGGGTGCCGGTGAGGCTGCCTCCGGTTCGGCAGCCGAAATCTGATAAGGGGCTGCTGTCAGCCTCGCTTACTGCCCGGGGAAGCCGAAACTGATGGGGTTTGGAGGGGTGCCGATAAGAAGCGGGCCTCCTGTCAAATAGAGGGTGATTAATTACCCTCGAGCCTGGCTCCCGCTTTGAGAGGAGTGCCTAATGGTCTGCAGGCTCGCGGATCAGGTGGTGACATTCCCATTGGGAGGCGCGAATGCCCGCTGTGGAAGTGCCCTGAATGCAGGGAGAGATTAGATCAGCCGGGGCACGGGCGGGGAGGAAGCAGGAGAGCTTGTTTCCCTTCTGTGTGCACCTCTCCTTTTATCTGAACGCTGACTTAGCCCTTAGGATGGGCTCAAAGCAAGACCTAAAGCCTTCGGGGCTGGGTTTCTGTAGAAATGGATTCTACCTCCTTCAGCCTGGGAGCCTGGGGAGATGTTCACACCAAGTAGTTATTCTGTCTCCTGAAGAAACACGAAGATTTCTGCAAGCTTGGGTTCAAAACTATTCTATTATTGTAAATCACAAAAGGAAAGCTGCTTCCTTTTGGCTGTCTGGTGCTTCTTGTTTCTTCTGAGTGCTTGCTGCAGACGGGAAGGAGCAGCCCTTCCCTTACCTGTGCCGGGTGTCACCTGAATGCCCCCTCCCTGCCCGTGCACTTTTTCACTCCAAAACGTGCTGTGTCACGCTCCGAATGTTGTTCTGCGGGATGGGCGCTTGGGAGTCGTGCCTCCTTTGTTCTGTACCTAAAAATGGACCCTTCCGAAAGTAAATGGGGTAGGAAAAAAAACAAAACTGGGAGGTGATTGAAAAAGATACTGCTTCAGGCTGGGTATAATTAACTGCTCTTTGTCTCTTGCGTGCAGGACAAGTCGTGGCTTAGGCTGCTTGGTGACGGGGAGCTCCCTGCAGTGGGTTTTGCTCAGCCCGAGGAGAGGAGTGAGTCTCGTGGCAGGGGATCTCCGTCACGGAGGGCTCGTAAAGCCGAGGAAATCCCTGCGAACCGGAGGGAACTCATCTGCTGTCATCCTGTTACGGTCTTAGGGGGGCAGTTGTCTTTGTTTAGCATCGGTCTGCCTCTTCAGATCTTGGTATAAATCTGAAGCCTGGCTGTGTCAGGATGAAGAGCACGGGGAAAAAAAAACACCTTGGGCAGCGTGCCTGGGTGGGGGAGGAAGACTTTGGTCCGAAATAGGGTCCTGCTGAACACAAGGGGAGGCTGAGCCCCAGCACCGGGTGCTGGCTGTCGTCAGAGGGGAGCAGAGCCAGCGTGTGCTGAGTGCTCAGCACCCCTTCCTCAGATAATGGAGGAAGATGTCAAAAAAAGCCACAAGATGTCAAAACAGTCATTCAGAGATTGTCTGGAGCTCACGTCTTCCTCGGTCTCTTCTTGAAGAGCCAACATCAGCTTCCCCTTCAGCCTCTCCGACACAGGGGACATTCAGGCCCCTCCGTATAAGCCCTTTAGGCTTCTGTTGTGTCTGCCTGAAACAGAAGAAGCTTTTGAAAGGGGCGAAACAGCTTGGCAGAAGGGGCTGCTGTTTTCCCTTGAAGGACAGAGATGTTTATAGCTACAGTCAGGCTTCCTCCAGGGAACCTCTTTATTCCAGAAATCTGAATTGTAGCTGCAGCTGTCTTTCCCTTCAGAAGACGCAGCCCCTATGGGCTGGGGGCTGGTTCCTTTTCCTTCCAGTGCCGTTTTGGGGCTTTTTATGCTGTTCGCAGCCCCTCTGGTAAGCACAGGGGGAGGCGTGTGGGCCGGAGTCAGCAGCCTCTTGCCCTGGGGCTGCGTTCCCACTCTTGGCTCTTTGCTGTGTCCCCTGCTCGGAGCCCGGCGGTTAACACCGCAGAAAGGGGGAAAGTTTATGCTTGTCTTAAAGCTTCTCTTCCCGAGGTCTCCCATGCCTATCAACCTCACACCCCCTTTTTCCAGGGGACGCAGACTCTGTCCCCCCGCCCCAGCTGCTGCCTTGCAGGGATGGCCCACGCTTGCCTCGCTGGGCTTTTGCTTAAAGGCAAACAAGTTGTTTACTGGGAAAACTCCGAGTTGAGGAGCCACCCGTCTTCCCCAGCCTCTCCTGGAGCTGAGCAAGGCTTCCGGCTCTTTGCAGGCGTGGTGCGTGGAGCATTTCTGAGAGCCGGCAAAGCCCCAGCTTGAAAGTACAGTAAAATGAGTTTGCCATCAAAAGGCAACAAGTCTTACGCTGTGCCCCCGGCTGCTGACCTTTCCCTCTGGAATTCTCCCCTCTGACCTCCGGATCATTAATCCTGATGCTGCCAGATGACAGTAATCCATCACGGCCCCTGACAAGCCTCGCAGCCGCCTGTGAAAGGATCCGCTCGCCCTCAGCATCCAGCCGTCCCATGGCACTCGTTTTTCAGCCCTTCCTGTTGGAGCGCTGGGGGTTTCCAATAAAGACTTTATCGCCTGGGAGCTGGGCTGGGGGAGGAGGGGGCTCCATGAGCAGCCTGTCCTGGTTTCCCAGCTCCTCTCGCAGGCAGTTCCTACGAAACGGGACGAGGCGGTGAGGAACACGGTGAATTCACGGGGTGCGGGATGCAAATTGCGCTTGGCCGGCTCATCCCGTACCCGAGGGTGTTCCTTGGAGCCATCTCCACCGAAGGGAAAGCTCAGAAGGAAAATGCATCTCCGTGTGTGAGCATGGGAGGATGGAAGTCGCGTCCCTGCTGTAAAATTCTGCAGCCTGCTCCAAGAAACTAAAGAAGAAAAAAAAAAATAGGGTTTAGCTTGGGTTATGAAGCTGCCGGTTAAATTCTGGGGCGCTTCAGGCCATGGGTCTTGTTTAAAGGAAAACTGCAGGAAGGGAGGGTGTCAAAGGGTGGTAACGTGAGGACGAGAGGTCAGCCCGGAGTGCTGCTTCCACTCCAGCTGCGAGCAGGCTCCCCGGCGATGGGTGGGAGCCCTCACTTCCCACCGTGGAGGTAACGTTTATCGCGGAGCGTTTGGATAAATTTATGTTTTCAGCTGCTGAAAACGTGGAGAGGCCTAGAAAAAGCTGAAAGCGATGAGGATAAATGGAGCATTTTTAAAAGTAGGCATTTTATTTTGCTTCCACATTAGCGGCTTGAGGAGCCTTGCACGTGACCCCTTTCACTCCCCATCTGGTCGCTGGTCCGAAGTCCCCCGTGGACCAGCTAATGCCCTTGGCTAAATGGGATTGGGGACGAGTGGGTGGCGGCGGGGTTGCCGGAGGAAAGGGTCTCGACCCTGCCCCGGCAGCGCCCAGGCTTTGCCCCAAATCGTTTTCTTGGTGATTTCCCTCGTTGGGAGGTTCTGGCTTCCCTCGCTGCCGGGGCACGAACACCGAACCGCTGCTGAAGGGAGGTTCTGGGGGTGGGAAGAGCCAGTCCGAGCTCTTTCTGGGCTCCCCTGAGACAAATATTTCCCTGCTTCTGCATTCGGAGCGGGCTGGGTGTGACTGGTTGCCGCTCGGCTGATGGATGATAACTTGGGGCTGGTAACATGATCGCTCCCAGCCTCCTTGCGACGCGCCGAGACAAAATGGTGCCGGGGCAGAAAGCGAAGCGAGGTTGCGTCTACACGGGCTGACGTTTCCGGAGGGGACCGGCTCCGGCTGGAGCCAGAAGGCGTCCAACAATCGGAGCCGCCTCTGCTCCCGTGGGAAGCCGTGGCATGGGAAATGCAGGAAGAGGATCTGATGGGTGACGGCTTGGGAACGGCAGCTTTGTTTGGGCAGGGGCTGTTCAGGCAAGGAAAAAAGGATATGAGAGAGATAAAATAACGGGGCGTGCGGGCTGAGCCCATCGGGTTGCTCTTTGCGTTTAAGGGTTGGCAACTGGGTGAAATGGAAGGCCGCCCTTTGAAGGCTGAAGAAGTTTGCTGCTTTTATCCAGCATCTCGTTAAGCTGTGGGGATTGGTGCCGTGAGCTAACGCCTAATAGGCCTCAAAAAGAAAGGGGGGAAAAAAAATTACACTTACGTGTATAACGAGGACATCTGCAGAGCTCGCTGAGCTCCTTTTCACTAACCAGAATAAAACCCATTTATAAGGGCCATAAACCGCTCTGCTCCGGGGCATTAACCGGCTCGCTGGCTGATGAGCAGTGGCAGGAGCCTCCCCTGTGGGTTGGGTATCCCATAATTGTCCATTACGGCGTTTCGCCGGCTTTCCTGTAACGGCTGGCGCTGGGCGTTGTGGTCAACAGGATACTGACCTCCGACGGACTGCTCTTTGATCCAGGACAGTATTTCCTACGCAAAATGAAAGTGTTGCTGCATCAGCATCTTTTCCCCCTTTCCTCTCCCTGCCTAAATCTCATCGGTTTGACCTTCCCAGACCCTGGGGGGCTGAAAGGTGCAGCCAAAAGGGCGCTGTCGGGTTCGAAACGACGGGGATGCAGTCAGTGCCTGCGGTCGCCGATGCCCCGTTACACCCTTCGGTTTTCCACCTGCACCATCCCCACCGTGCAACAAGTCGCTGCTCCTGGGTGGCGTTTGTCACCGAGGGACACGAACCCGCAGCGGGGCGTCGTCTGGGAGCTCGTGGGAGGGTGGAAGTGCTTTGTAAGAGCAGAATCCCGAGCTGAGCGCCTGCTGGTGAGGGAGGACGGAGGTACACGGAGGAGGAGGGAGATGCTGCCCAGTGTCACGTCCCCTTTTTGTTTGCTCTTCCTGAACAAATCCCGGGGAGCGAGGGAGCAGAGTCCCAGCGCCTGAGCACCTCGAGCTGCCGGGCTGCTCGGCCCCTTCCTGAGCACAAGCAATCCAGATTTTATCTGAGATTGCCCTGGGAGCTCATAAAAAATGATCCCTCCGTGCTGCTCCCTCGCCCCCAGGATTGAACAGTCCCCACTTCCCCTCTCCTATTTGCGAAGTTGCTCTTAGCTGCAGGTTATTATTTGTCTGATAATTGCTTTTGCCTACAGGAAAGGATTTTTCATGAAAAGGACGTGCCGTGTAGCTACACTTCTCTGGCTCATTTACTCGCCCGTGGAGGGGCCTCAAGTCAGGCTACAAATAGAGTTCCTGACTTTCCTATTAGAAGGAAGATCGATAGCTCCAGCCCATCAGCCTTCTCGGCCTCATTTTCTCTCTCCCTCCATGTTTTCTTCCCTGCTGTTTCCCTGCAGGAACTCCCATCAATCGGATCCCCATCATGGCGAAGCAGATCCTGGACCTCTACATGCTCTACAAACTGGTGACCGAGAAGGGCGGGCTGGTGGAAATCATCAACAAGAAGATCTGGCGGGAGATCACCAAAGGCCTTAATCTGCCCACCTCCATCACCAGTGCCGCGTTCACGCTTCGAACACAGTGAGTCTGGAGAGCCTACAAGCATGGATAGGAGCAGGGCAGGAACTGGGGAGTGCGAAATAGGAACTGAGGTGTTAAAAATGAGACTAAACCCTATTCTGTGGCTAGGGAGGGGCTGATGAATTGCTTTATTTATCCCTCCTCTCTCGCCCACAGCTTGAAGTTTTCCCTTTCTATCCCTTCTCTTGTTTTGCTGAGCAGTGATCCTTCCTGAACGCCCTTCCCTCCCTGCAATCCCAGCACTAACACACCATCACCTTGTTCCCTGGGACTTGAACTCCTCGGGGCAGGAGGGTCTCTTGCTCCATCCCCCTTGGCACCATGAGCAGGCAGGGGGGCTGCTGATGTATAGGCATCGAGTATAAACTCGATCATTTCATGGCATCGCTGCTAAGCTGTGAACACTGGCATTTAGTGCCTGCCTGCCGTGAGGATTGCTTTTCTGGCCTGCAGTACCTCGCATTGATTAGGCAAGCCAAAAGGAAGAAAAAGTAGAATAAGCAGTGGAGGTTGGTAAATTAAACCTACTGCAGAGTTTAAGCAGCCAGGCAAAACAGCACTTTTGTCCAGTGACTAGAGCACACGAGGCTGGACTCTGGGAATCCGCACCCCAGTAAAAATAAAACTCGGTTCTTAGAGCTGGTAACTCTGAAGAGCTGTTAGCTCTTAGTTTTTAGAGCTGTGGAGTCCCAGAGGGGGAAGCTCCGTGCTGTTCCTCCAGCCTTTGGTGCAAACAGACTGCTTGCTGCAACGTTGAGTGGCAGAACTCAGCCAAAGCGATAGGTTTGGTGCTGCCCAGTACAAATTGGACAAGGTAACTCCTAGATCACCCTCCTTGCTGGGAAGTGTTACGGTTCGAGATCTTATTTGTTAAAATTTTAGCTGCAACCACGTGCTTTCTTCGTGAGAGCTGTGCCTCACACCCAAACCACATAACACTTACGACACCAAGCACAGCAGCGGTCGTGAGATACAAAGGCTCCAAATCTGCAGGGGACCTCTGCCTGAAAGTCTGCCTGGATGTGGGTGCTGCAGCCTGTCATTTCGTGCTCTGTCGAGAAAACTTCCTGAGTCTCGCTGTGCTTGCCCTTCTCCCAGGTATATGAAGTACCTGTACGCCTACGAATGCGAGAAGAAGTCCCTCAGCTCTCCCGCCGAGCTTCAGGCTGCGATCGACGGCAACAGGCGGGAAGGCAGGCGGCCCAGCTACAGCTCCTCCTTGTTCAGCTACTCACCCACCACCACGGGGCCTCCTTCCCTCCTGTCTCCCCCAAAGATCCGCTTCCCGATCATCGGCGTCGCGCCCGGCAGCGGGACCAGCAATCCTCGCGTGTCTCCAGCAGCAGCTGTCAGAAAAGGTCGGCTTTGCGCCCGCGGCAGAGGGTGGCTGTGTTACGGGCAGAGAAGCGCGGTGATTGCGGTCAGTTGCCGTTTTGCCCGCCCAGACTCAGTTGGATTTGAGAATAACGGGGCTTGGGTGGGTGAGGATAGGCGGAATATTCTGCCTGCAGCCGAGCCTTTGCGTGCCTGCTTTAGGAAGGGCTGCGGGAGAGGCTAAGTGACTCTGTCCTTCTCCAGGCGACGGTGTGCCCTTGACCGTGTCTATGCCAAATCGCATCGCTGTGCCGGTGACCTTGGCCAGCCAGCAGGCGACGGTGGCAGCGAGAACGGCCACCCTGGAGCAGCTGAGGGAGCGGCTGGAGGCCGGGGAGCCGCCGGAGAAGAAGGTGTCGCGGATGACGGAGGAGGAGCAGCGGCTCGTCCAGCAGGCTCTGCAGCGCAACCTCTTCAGCATGGCGCGGCAGATCCCCATGAAAATCAAAATCAATGGCAAGGGTAAGCCGCGCCTCTAGGTACACGAAGGGTCTTTGCGGGCTGCCACTCCCCGTCCTGGGTGTCAAACACCTCTTGGCCATCTCTGGGCAGAGCTCAGTGTCATGGAGTGACTGAAACGGAGCACAGGAACTGCCAAGCTAACCCAGGGAAGCCTGGTCCTGTGCCAGGTGCTCAGCCCCTCCAGCAGAGCGTGCTTTCCCCAGCCCTGCCCTCCTCCAGGGCCGTGCTGCAGGGAATGAATTCCTGTCCTTTTCTCGTTGGGAACCCTGTGAATTGATCCTGCAGGTGACAGCTCGCTCTGTACAGGTGGCGGTTAGGGGAGAGAGATGCCTGGCTTTTAGGAATCCCCTTGGCAGGTGTGATGAGGAGGCTACAAAGACGTGTGTATCTGCGGGGGGCCCTACACATCCCAGAGCTTTTAGCGAGTCGGGGGTTCCTGCCAGCATCTGCCGCAGCCCTGCAGGCAGAGAACTGGCAGGGCTGGGTGAGGAGGTCAGAGAGAAGCAGCATTCATGGCCAGGGAAATGCCCTCCTGAAAGGCTTTGTGAGAGGGGAGTCACCCCGTAAAGGTCACGTTGTCAGGATCGATACTGTTGCAGAGTGGCTTCAAAAGCTGGTAACTGCCACGGCTCCCTACCTGTCCTGGGGCTGCGCTCCGCTGGACAGCAAAGGCTCAGAAGGTTCAGTCCCGACAGCTGTTTCCTCTGAACCTTTTGATCCATTCAAATTAAAGGTCTCGGGGCCCTATTAAATGTCCATCTGCATGGAGGCACAAGGCCTGGCAAGTTTGGCACTGCTTAGAAGAAGGGGAAGTTGTTCTTGAGGCTTTTGCTAGCAGCGATATGCTTCATGCAGCCCTCAGCAGGAGTCAGTGGTACTATTCCCACCTTAGGGGACTGGGCGAGTCTGTGCTGTCTTTCAGGCCCTCATTTTCCCAACTGCAAAATAAAAATAATGCTGTGCTTTGGGAGGCACTGTTGAAAAGCACCACACGAGCTCACTGTAGCTTGCTAGGGCCGTTTGGGTTAAATGTTAACAAAGCCCTCTGCATTCCTCACAGGGACAGCGGCCTTGCTGGCCCAGCAGCCTGGAAGGGAGCTCCAAGCACGCGCTTTGCATGCAGTGCCCGAGCCCGGGCAGACTGTCTCCATCGCCTCTCCCTGGTTTAATAGCACAGTGCCCCAAAACCAACACTGGGGGGGCAGTAACCACAGCACTGTGCGAACTAAGGCTGAATTCAGGAGCGTGGAGGAGCAATCCCAGGCTCACATTGGGGCTGTTTGGGTTGGAGGGTTCAGAAGCACCCAGGAGGGTTTGATGTTCAGCTCCCCTCAGACATCAGAGCAAAGTAGATCCCTGCTCTGCACTGCCACTCCCAGACCTGCCCGCGATGCCTTAGCAAGGGCTGTCCGTGCGGAGGGGACAGAGCAAACAGATTTCACGAGCACTGGGGGCAGCCGAGCGTGCTCGTCCTGGGTTTGAGCCTGTCATGCTTCAGGCAGTCCCCCTCCAGCGGCCACTGGAGCTGCTGCAGCCGGAGCTCGGCTCACCGCAAGTGGCAGCAGCTCCCTGAGAAATCCCCACCCCAGAGGACGGCTCCGTCCTCTGCCTGCGCCCCAGCTCTGCTGCGAACCCGGCCACAATGCAGCCGATGTAAGCACGTCTCGTGTGCTGGTGGCTTCTTCTGTGGAGGGGTTGTTGATTTGGCCCGAGTCGGGGACATCGGTGGGATCCCAGCCCACGTGCAGCTCACTCCTGGGAACATAAACACCTTTGTAAGAGGACTGAGAGTGGTTTTTTTCCTCATCAGAGAAGAGCCAAAAGGAGGGCTGCGGAGGTATCCGATCGGCTCTGGGTAGCACGGTGTAGTTCCTCCTTTAACTTTGTCTTTTCTTTTTTGGAAAGAAGACAAACCGGACTCGGCGGCGGCGGCAGCACTGAACCTGTCACCTAACGGCATTGGGAGCATCAACATGTCAGTGGAGATTAACGGCACGATTTACGCTGGTGAGGAGGAGCCGCTCCCCGGGGACGTGCGGGGACGCCGAGCGGGCTGTGCGGCGGGTGGCGCGCTGCCGGGGGCCGGCCGTTTGTGTCACCCTGTAACCCTTCTCCCCTCCCTGTGCCTCGCAGGAGTGCTCTTTGCCCAGAAGCCAGTCGTCCATCTCATCGCGGGCTCCGGCACGCAGAGCTCCTGCAGCAGCAGCAGCAGCTCCCACTGCTCTCCCAGCCCTACCTCATCGCGGGGAACGCCCGGCGCAGAGCCCTCCACCAGCTGGTCTCTCTGACGGACGGCCGCGCTCGCTGTCTCACACTGGCCCCCGGCAGCTCTCCCTCTCTGCTGGCGGCGGGGAGCGAGCCGGGAAGGAGTCGCACACGTTACCTCATCTCAAGGAACCTGCTTTGCGGCTGGCCGACGGCAAGATGATGATGCTGAAAGCTTTCCACGCCAGCGAGTTGTTCTTCATCCTCCGTTTGTCCAGCCTTTTCCTTCCTTCTCCCCTTTCTTCCTCCCTTTCTCTTCCGTTTTCTTCCTCCTCCTCCTCCTCCTCCCAGGGTTTGCCGTGTTCCCGCTGGGGGGTGGGACGTGGAGAGGGGGCACCCCTGGCGTTTTTCAATCAGGGAGCGGCGGGTCGAGAGATGGCTGAGACGTCACCAAGGCAGGTGGAAGGAGCCGGGGCCGGGAAGTGGGGTTCTCCTTGAACCAGCAGCCACGCGGGCTCTTCCCACAAAACAACCCAGTGTGTTGACAATCCGAACGGCCGGCAGGCTGCCTTGCCCCTCCTGCCGGGCTCGCAGCTGCCGAGCAGGCGAGCTTCCTCGCTTTTCTTCAGGCTCTGCCGTGCTCCGGTCCTCCCCTCAGGCCCACGGTCCTTGCTTGCGGAGTCCCGAGAGACTTGAGGAACCTCCTTCCCCCCTCTCGGAGGTCTTGGCCGCAGGGGAAGGACCCCCAGACACAGAAAAACCCCCTCTCGCTCAGCTGCTTCGTTCTCCTGGCTGGTGCTGGCCCGTTCCCTACTGTCGTTGCCTTTTTCAGGCTTTCAGCCAAGTTCTCAATGCCCTCGACCTTGTCTGTCTGCCCTTGGGGAACTCGTCCCGCTGACATTTACCCTGACAGCCTGAACTTGTTTTCACTTGCGTTGGATGCTCTGCCCCCCTTGACACAAGCCCCGGTGGCTCCGCGAGCTCAGCCCCTGCTGGCGTGGCCTCGCTGCGCCCCCTCTCCTCCTGCCGTCCCGCACACGTCCTCCCCCCCGGAGGTCAGATCCCAGCACCATCCCTCCTGCCCTGGTGACGTCCTTCCCATCCTCCGGGCCCGAGTCAGGTTTTTTTGAGCAGATGAAATACCTCAGATATGTACTTGTTGGTGGGGTTTTTGTTTGTTTGTTTGTTTGGGGTTGTTTTTTTTTAACCTCTTCAGGAAGTATTGGCATATCTTATCGCTTGAGTTTTTATATATATATATGTGGTTTTGCTGATGTTGTGTTTATTTTTTTTTTTTAATTTTTAATTGTAGCACCAAAGACAGAAAAAAAAAGAAAACAAAGCTGAGCGAAGGAGCAGCGGCTTCCCCATCCTTTAGGCTAGCCAGGAGACACGTTGAGCACCACCGTCCCAGGACATGCGCACGACAGGACAGGTAGAGGTAGGAACAGAGGGCAAGGGCGACAGCTGAGTTAGAGGACCCGTCCTTCGCCCCGGACAGGAGCTGGGAGGCCACAGCCCTGCCAACACCATGGATTTCCCCAGCCTCTTGTAGGAAGGTGCTTCCTGAAAGCAGAGCTCGGTCTTGTGGCCGGGATCCAGCCTGCTCGGCTGGGCTGTGGCGTTGTGAATGTTTTCCTGGGCTCCCTGGATGCAGACAGCACAGCTAACTCTGCCCTTGCTACAAGACTAAGCCCTGCAGGTGCTGCGTCATTTAGCTGTCGTGAGAGGCACCGAAATCACTCAGTCCTCTCGTTTTCCACCTGCACATCGCTGCTGGTGTTACCAAACCACGTGAGAAGCACCCAAGCCAGTAGCTGCGATGCAATCCAGGTGAAAACCATGTTAAAACTCCAGAGGTTCAGCTTGTAAAAAACCAAAACAGCTTCCTGGAGTGTTACTGGAGAGGCACCACGTGCCCCCCAGCAAACAGACAGCTCTGGCTGCCTGCAGCACGTCCGTATTGATGGACCTGGGTTGCTCTTTTATTGCCTGCAAGTTCCTGGCAGTTCCTTCAGACGGTCCTTCAGCCCAGAAGTGTCCCTTGCTCCCACCTCAAGCCTCCCCCCATGGCGCTGCCCCCCCGCCGGTGAGTTCCGCAGAGGGACAGCTGCCTTCCCTTCCATTCCCAAACTTCATCCCTTCCCTTTTCATCCCCCAGCACTACTCAGCCGGCTGCCTGCCCATCCTCAGAGCAGAGCAGCCATGAGCTTGCAGCAGCGATCTGTGCTTTGCTCCTTGTCTGGAGCCCAGGAGCAGGGATGGCCCCATCCCTTGGGTGAGGCTGTACAACCACACTCTCTGGATGTCGGTTTGTGTAACACGGCTCGAGTTATCTGCACTGGGAGGGAGCGACGGCGAAGGCGCATGTCCTGGGATGGATTCTGCTCCACGATGTCCCACCTCCGCTTGCTTTCGGTGGGGAAGCAGAGCTGCTCTTTGGCCGCACACCTCCGAGGCATTTCATTGTCTCCACTCAGAGAGGATTTCCCAGAATCTGACTCATTCAGACTGTTCCTTATTTTTTTTCCTTTTTTTTTTTTCTTTTGGTTAGTTTTTTTTTTGGAGATGGGGGGTGGGTTTGGGGGCTGTTTCCTAAGAGTGGGACTGGGGGACTTCTGGCTTTTCCTTATGCTTTCTTCTCTGGTCCTGGGGAGCAGAGGTTAGTAATGGGTGTTTTTGCTTATGTATCACCTGCTAACATTGTGTTTTCTTGCACAGAAAGGCACTCGAATCACTGAACTGCTAAACAGCTTTGACACTACTAGAGTATTAATGTTTATAAGCTTTACACAACTAGACTGGAAATAGACAGGGACTAACAGATTGTTTTGTATCCGATTCAGGGAAAGAAACAAGTCGGGATGCGTAACAGATACCTCAGTAAAATAAGCTGCAACCATACCCGGTCCTTCGTCACTCCGCGCTGACGAGGACCGCTCAGACTGTGAAGTGGAACCCTTCCCCTGGCCTGGGTTTGATTCTGGTGCCTGGCTAGAAGCGCATTTCGCCGAGCTCCAGGTCTCCTACTGAGCTGCCAGGCCACGGGGACAGGGTTAGAGAAACCAGCAGCAGCGAGGGGCTGGAGGAGCAGGGGGCCGGGGGGAGGCTCCGATTCATTTCACTCAAGCGTGTTGGATTGTACAGTACTCAGGGGTTTTGACACTGCGGGCGGGACCGTTCCTCGCGGGGAGCGTTCTGCCTGGCAGTGCGTCTGCTTCTCTTCGAGCTCCAGACCAGCGAAGGTTTCACAGCGAGCAGCCAAAAAAAAAAAAAAAAAAGGAAAAAAGGAAAAGAGAAGGCCCCCAGCTGCTAAGGCGCTCCTGCTTCGGAGCGGGTGGGGATTAAAACCACCCTGCTCGGCCTCCTGCAGCTTGCTGTGGGGAGGCGAGGGCAGAGGCTCGGGGACGGGGGCAGAGGCCGGGGGAGGCTTGGGCGCCCCGGGCGCACGTGAGGGCGTTGACACCGCGTCCTTTTGGCCGCCGTGCGCGCTCCAAGCGGATTCAGATCGCATTGTTCTCACCAAACAGCTGCAGCAGCCTTGCTACTAGTTTTCTTACCTATTTAAAAGAAAGAAATAAAACT
>CM021774.1:9257398-9289150 GCA_011076525.1 Nettapus auritus
ATGCAGCTGAGACTCGTGCCCAGGCCATTTCTAAAAGCATTACAGAGAACTGGCCCAAAAAGGGAGTAAAATTGTCTTTCAAGCATTTTTCAGTAGCTCCACAATAACCTTTCCCATCACTTTACCAGGCACTGAAGTGAGCCTGGCCGCCCTGTAGTTACCAGGGCCTTCCTTCTTACCAGTGCTGACAACAGTTGCCAGCTTCCAGGGGACCGGGACCTCTCCCGATTCTCAAGACCATTGAAAAAAATCATCGAGAGGTCTGCCAGCGACAGCAGCCAGCTCTCCGACTGCCATCAGGCCACAGACAGTACAGCCAGCTGGAGCAGCAGATCCTGCTCGGGGCGTGCTGGAGTTATTGCCACAGTCACAGAGCTCCAGCTGAGGGCAGCTGGGGGCCCAGAGCCCATCATCGGTGTTGAAGAACGCATTCACTGTCTCTGCTTTGTCTCCGGCCCTGTCTGAGGTGCCCATCCTCACCCAGGAGCAGACCATCTGTCTCTGGTCCTTGTGCTGTTCAGCAAGCCCTTTTGGATGCCCCCGCAGTGCCGGCCAGCTTCAGCTCCCACTGAGCTCTGGCTGCACAAGTTTTCTCCCTGCACTGCGGAACAGCACCCCTGTGGTCCTGCCATGTCGCTCGACCTCACCTCGAGTGGCCAAACCCTTCCCTTTTCCAGCCCAGCCAAACTTCTGCCTTACTTGCTCAAACTCTGCCACTGCTCCCGTGCTCTTGGGAGGCGGCTCTCAAAGTGACCGGCCCCGATGGACCCCGACACCTTCGGAAGCAGCTGCCTCTCCCCACACCCAGGGGCACTTGGGCACTTCCAGGCAGATTCATGACTCAGCTGCTGCCGCTCAGCCGGGGAAGTCCCCTGGGTCAGCTCCGGGTGCACAGAGAGCACCAACAGGGAGCTCAGCCAAACATCTCCTGCACTGTACTCCCCGGACCAGGCAGGATGCCTCCCTCGATTCAGACACTCGCTGTGCCAGAAAGAAAAAAATAGAAAAATTATTTTCCAAACCGCCCCTCGCTCCCCAAACAAACAAAAAGCCAGAGGGCAGGAGGAAAACCTAGCTGAGGACACGGGTGTTCCTGGAGCGTGTGCTACCTGAGAGCTCCTGGCTCCTGGCACGAGCTTTCTGAAGAGGAAGCTCTCTCCCTGAGGAGCGGGGGGCCAGGAGGGCCAGCGAGCTACAGCTGCCTTCGTGAACAAAAAGGAGAGGGAAGGGTCCAAAAGAAGAGAGCCAAAACAACTCCTCCCTCCTGGTACGACCGCAACAAAAGGTCATTTCTACACAACCAAGGGCTGCTGTTCCCAGCAGGACACCTTGCTGGGGCTCTCCGTAAGTCTCAAGCCTCCAGCCCACCCGTCGCTTGCAGCAGCCCCTCTCAAGCTGCCCCTGGCCAGGCCTGGGCAGCATCGGCTGCCTCGGCCAGGGACAGGCACCACCTTCCTGCGCGTTCCTTCACACAATGGCACGAGAGAATGAAGACAGCTCCGCAGGAACGTTTGCTTCCTTCTTATTTTTTTTTTTTCTTTTGCTTTGACTATTTTTTTTTTAAATACACAACTTTTCTTCTGGAAGGAAACTCTCCAGAACTTCACATCCTTAAGGCGTCACGAGTTTACTAGTCAGGATCCACCGGACAGCTTATTTGACAGACATCCTTCTCTTCTCTCCCTTCGGATCCGCGGGGCTGGATGGGCTCTAAGTGGAGTGCAGGGGGATGACGAATTTGCAGCCGAAGGGCGAGTGGTAGTTTATTCCCACCTCCTGAAAGACCTTCTGGGGAATGCCAATGTCACAGAGGTACACACGCCCTGCCCTCTCGCCCAGCGGCAGGGGCAGGCCCAAGGCCAGCGACCACTTGGCATCGATGCCCTGCTCCATTTCGTTTATCGGAGGGTCTATGCTGAGGACCGGTGCCCGGTTCTGGTTGGCCCAGTCCACAACCGCTTTGTACCAAGGCTGATCTCTCAGAAAGGCATTTTCGTGACAATCCAGGCAGTTGATCACTAGGTCAACGGGGGTATCCGGGAGATCTGAAAGAAATACAAGCACCGTGAGCACCGAGGACCGGCCTGAAAACACGATCCAAGGCTCGGTGCTTTCCCTCCTTTTTCTTCTCTTTGCTTTCCTTTTCCTTCCCTTTTCCTCCTCTGCTGCCAGCACAGACTTCTCCTTTTGACCTCCAACACCCATGCAGTCTGGCCTCACGGGCTGTTATTGCTCTCCTTCTGCAGGACACGCTGACACCAGTATTTAAAAGCTGTTGAACTCGCTGGAGAACATCCACAGCCTTACAAATCGCAAAACAAAACCTCACCGAGCGGCTGGTGGCTCAGCAGACCTGCCCCAGATGGCACCGCTGAGCTGGCTTCTCCAGCCCAGGCAGCCCAGGGAAGCAGGGGATGACTTTCTCTGCTTAAAAAAAAAAAAAGCCATTTTCTAGCCTGTACACTTGGAAAAGAACGTGCATTGCTGTGGAGCACGTTGATTAGCTTTGCTATGGAATGGCAAGGTGGGAGCTGCAGGTGTTGCCCTGCCCCACTGGGATCTGTTGGTCTCGCTGCACTCCCTCTCCATGAAGCACTTGGTGCAAGGACTGCTTGTAACGGGCACATGGCCCCACCTGCCCCACGCAGCCCCCACCCTGCTGCAGCACAAAGCACCGTGCAGTGCTCTAATTCCCAGGTTGGTTTCTCCCAAAAAGTTTAAAAGAGCTAGGTTTGAAAATAATTTAAGAGCTAGGTCTGAAAATAATGCTGGTGGAGTGCCAACCGGCTCGCAGAAGGCAGAGCATCGCCTTATTGTGTGCTGTATCCCACACCAGCAGCCTCACAGCTCGGCGAGGATGTGTGCTCGGTGCGAAGCAGCAGATGGAAGCTGAGAGTCAATGAGCATCCATCTGCTGAACAAGGCGAGCCTTATCCTAGGAGGACGGCCGGTCTGACTCAGACCCAGACAGCAGCTCTTGTGTTTGTTCAGACCGGAAACATCTGCATCAGCACAACCGCTCCGCTGTCAGGCCTCTCGAGCCTCCCGCGGGGCCGCTAGATGGTGCCACTGGCTCGGGCAGGCGGCGCTGAGCTGGAGCACGGCGCTGAGCCGGAGCAGCTCTGCCCCTCGCTTACCTTTGACGCTGGAGACCTGCTGGCCCTGCGTCTTGCTGAAGAGGTTCAGCTCGTTGGTGATGGACTCCAGCATCTTGACGAAGTTGGGCAGGAAGAGGATGACGTGGACGTCGTGATTGGAGAGGTGCCGCCCGCAGCTGATGCCCTGCGCCCCCTTGACGTGGGGGCCGCACAGCAGGGCGACCGTGGGCCGCTGGTGCACGTTCTTCGGGTTCAGCCTGAGGGGAGACCGAAGGGAAGCGTTAACAAACGCAAGGATCTCCTACCTTCGTCCTGCACGATGCAAATCAACAGGTGCTTTACAAGCCTTCCGTTGCCTCTGAAGAAAAAGGAAGCCACATCCTTTTGTAGTGCTGACACCGGAGCTGTTCTGCCTGCTGGTTCCCTCCAAGACCTCTCTGCACCCGCAGCAGAGAGCAGGCCCAGCCTCGCCTGGCTCGTCACACAGCCAGCCTGTCCCCTGCTTTGACAATGTGTGTTCACTAGCCACACAGCAAGCTTGAATTTTGGTGCATTTTCACTTTTAGGAGGCTTCTTTTCCCCCTTCTGTCCCTCTGATTGTGAAGGGCATTGTAAGATCTGCAGCAGTTTGATACAGTGTGAAGAACAGGGAGCGTTCCAAAGCCAGCACGAGGGCAGGGGCAGTTCTGCACAAGATTTTTCCACTCAGAGGGTCAGCACTGCCTGGTGGGTCCCTTACGGCTTTAAATCCAACAGCTGTGTCCTGGGCTGCAAGGAACAAGCTGCTGCATCACCAGAAGAGTGATGCTGTTCGGACCTACCTTCTGTTTTAGGGACAAATCATTCGGAGCACCTACCAACAGGTAAGAACACATCTGCGAGTGCCTGTCCACAGCACCAAATCTCTAAGTGCAGGCGCAGAACAGACCTTTCAGAGCCAGCCACCACTCACGCAACGGGCAGCAAACGCACTCCCAAAGGGCAGGGTATTTGCGGAGGCCTAAAAGCCAACTCAGCACTGGGAAGGGCTGAACGGCTCGTTCTCACTAGCCAAATTTTGTTTTGCTGATGCCATTAAACAAAGGAAAATTCAGTTATTTGAGGGCCAGCTCGCTGAAATTCTGAAATGATTTCAACAGCCGTGGGTTACACTGGTGCAAAGCTAAGTTCCCTGAAAAAATGCTCATTCAATGGGGAGAAAAAACATCAGCTCTGCTTCACCTTTGGCCCAAGAGACTTCTATTTCCAGGACAAAGGGAAGCCCTTACTTATTAAGTCACCCATCCAAGATGGTAAAATCAACCAGTCCCTTCCTAGAGAGGCCAAACATGAAAAACAAAACAAAAAAAAAAAGGAATGAGAACACAAAAACCTACTGCAAGGCTTCCTCCTGTTCAGGAGCCTGAGCCTCACACTTGCGTGATCCCTGGGAAACGAGCTGATGTGTGAGGCACCACAGAAGGTCCGCACGGCATCTGGGTGAGGTTTTCATTCAAGGAAGCCGAGGAGCTGGAGGGCAGAGCTTTACCTGTTGGGTCCCCCGAGGAGGCTGAGCGCCATCTGACTCGCGCACACTCCCGTCATCTCCAGCCTGCGCTCCAGGGTCAGCCCGTGCTTCTCGGCCACCGAGAGCAGCTTTTTGTGCAGCTCGTACGACACGCTCGGAACCACCAGCCCGGAGTCTAGGATTCAGAGAGGGGAGGGAGGAAGACAAAGACACGATCAGAGACATTTTCCAGGCCGGTGCAGTCCGTTAAGATATGACAGCACTTAGAAAAGGCTTCGGTAATCCAGGCTCCTTCTGAGACCACCCCACGAATCCCAGCTCGTGGCTGCAGGCAGGGAGCTGACCGTTACCCCCCGGCTGCTTCCCCGAGGCCCAGCTCATCCCCAGGCACTCGGGAAGGGGCTCTGCAGGTCTCCAGCTCAGAACGTGCTTCCCCTGCTCAGCCAGGAGCCGTCAGAGGACTGAGAACAGACACGGTTATCTCCTGCAAGGTCAGCAGCAGAAGCAACCTCCTCTCGGTCAGACGCCGCAGACCAGACACTCCCACCGAAGGAGCTCAGATGTGCTACAGCGACCGGCTGCTTCCTCCATCCCCATCAGCTCCGAACACCCTGCCCCTAACACACACACCACAGGAGAACAGACGTCCCCCAGGCACTGTCCCCACCGCAGGGGCCGTGCTGTGTCCCAACGAAGTCACGATACAGCAGGGGAGCGACGCAGCTGGAAGAACGAGGGCTAGGGAAAAACGCTTCTCAGACATTTGACAGCCGGGTCTGCGAGCCAGGAAGTGCTCCCGCACACTGCTCAGGAGGCAAAAAGACAAGGGAGATTTTGTCAAGCACCCAGAACAGCGCCTGCAGAAGGACACAGTCGCTCCCGCTCACTTCCACAGCCAAAAGTCGTGGGGAAGCAGCAGGTGAAAAACAAACCTGAGCAACTCCTCCGGCCAGTTCTTTACGCGCTCCTTCTCCAGGCAGCCCAGCCTGGCATCGACTTCACAAATCAACCCTGCAGTAAAGTCACCTGGAAATAAATACAGAGGACTCCTTGCCCCAAGGAAGCAGCCTGCTCAGAGGGGAGCCACAGCACTTGCTTGGTGGCGTGCTCAGTAGCAGAGGACAAGGAAACCCCTCTGGATCTACTGGGCAACAAGCTGGAGGCTCCTGCTCTGCGGGACAGGCAGGAAAGGTGCAGGGGGACAGGCACAACGGGTGGAAAAGGGTTCAGGACTCGGACTTCTGCTGCAGCCCAGGCAAACGGCAGAGCATCACCCGATAAAATCAGCACTGAGTGGGACCTTATTGGCAGTTTTGGTGCCCTGGGCTGCGTTACAGTGCTGGTTGTTTACAGAAGGCAGAAAGCCGTTTCAGCCTCGCTCGGCTGGAAATTCTTTGCAAGACTTCCTCGCTCAGGTTTCAGAGAGAAGAGCTGAGCAGAGTCACAGCAATAATAAAGGCCCGGCGAAAACGCTGTGCAGCGATACGAGTTCAAAGGGGAACAGCCACCGCGCACATCCGCCCAGAGGAAACCTAACAGCTGCTCGCAGGCTCGGGCTCCTCTGCAGAAAAAGAGCACGAGAACCAGCGGCAACGAGCCGCTGCCACGTTCAGACGAGAAAGGCAAGGCGCACTTGTAATCGCGAAGGATTCTCGTCTGTACTGCTGCGCTTCCTCGGGGTGCTGGTCACAAACCACTAAGCCGAGCTGCCGCGGCAGTGCAGGTTCTGTGCATGCTGAGGCATTGGGAGCGTGGGGCAGCCACGTCGCAGGCACTGCTGCGAGGTAACAGGAGACCCAGCCTCGCTGCTCCGCCGAATCCCTCCGGCTTTCGTACCCACGGAGGGCCCAAACGTGTTCAAACACTTGACCTCGCATGCTAACAGCCGATTAAGCTACCTCTGCTAATCATCTTTTATTACACGCAGCACACATGCAAGCATGCACATTATCAAAGTCATTTCAGGCTCCTGATAGCAGCCGCCGAACGTTTGGAGTCATAAGCCACTAATAATCCTAAGCCTGTCACAGCAGTCACGCACCTGCCCGCCGTTCACACACCCTCTTAGCCTCCGGAGTCACGCAAGGCTCAGCTCGGGCTCGTTCCCATTCACATTTTTGCTCCTTCCCCGGGCTGTGTCTGTCAAGGCGCAGGGAGGGCTCGCCGCAAGGTCAGGGTGTCGCCCGGGAGTTTGGCGAGGCGCATCCTCCGCTGACGCGAGGGTCCCTCTTTGCAGGAGGTGGTTGAGGAGCCGGCTTTTGGTCCTCACCTACCTGGCACAGCTCGACCATCTCCAGCTCCTCCTCTCCAGCCGCTCGCACCTCTCCCTGAATCCCTGCCCACGAGGTTTCGCAGCCCCCACCGGCTGGAGGAAGCCCGGTGCCCAGCGGGTTAATGCCGAGGGGCTTACAGGCACGGGATGGATTTGTATTTAGCACTGAGCCCGTGCTACACTTTGTCCTAATTGCTCCCTCTCAGGAGCAGGCTGCGATGCCAAGAGAACTTCCCTTCTCCGCACTCACGCAAGGGCCGACCAGTCAGACGGGCTTATCAGAAGCAGGCCGAGGGAGTTAAACAAACTCGGGCAGAAAGCAATCACGGAGGCGACGTGTAAACCCGCAAACAATAACACGGCCGCAACAGAACTGAACTCCTGCCAGCTTTAATTATGTTTGGGTTGGACGGTGCATCTTTATTGTTTGGTAATGAAGGCAATAAAATAAATTAGCCCGGGCCTTTTAATATTAAATAAATGTATTTTACAGCTGCCTGGAAAAAAAAGATAAAGACTAAACAGTTTTGTGACACGCAGGGTACGGCTGAGGCCTGATTAAACGCAAAGGGCACTCGGCTTACGGGGCACGCCGTGCCCTGAGCACGAACCAGTTACCTCCCCAAGCTCCCCCACGCCTCGCTACACGCACACCGGCGGGGGGAAAGCACCCCCGTGCCCCCAGGACGAAGTGGGGGTGACACGAGGTGGGTACACCCACGAGGTGGGCACAGCCCGCGTGCACTCGGGGCAGCCGGGGTATTCCTGCTGGGTTTGCTGCCCCACGCTGGCTGCGAGGCCGGAGCCACCTGCCTGCGGACTCGAACACGCAGCTACTTGCCCCGCACGTTATCCCAAACGGGAATCGTTTCCCCCACCACCTTAAGGGCTAGACTCATTTTTTTAAGTCGTCGTTATCTTTAATTAAGACAAATTCTGGGGAAGTTTTGGCTGCCGCCCCAGCGTAACCTCTCCCAGCATCACCGCACAACCCAACTGGGCTGAGGGCAGCTTTGCCCCGCGGCTGGATGAAGTTCACTTCACCTGCACCCCACTCAGGGATCCCCAGGCACTACCCACATTCACGACACGCAGTCCCTGAGGCTCTCAGCCACAGCCTGAAGAGCCAAAGCTAAGAGAACAGGACGTGGCACGAGGAAAGCCACGCTGCCTCCGTCACCACCCAGGGCAGAACCAGCCTCAGCTCCAGAGCCGACCCTGCCGCACCGATCTGCCCCGACACATGTGTTTTTTCCTCTATCTCCTTTCTGTGTGGAAAAGAGTTTCTAGAAGGACAGGCTTGAAGCATGGTTAGGGAAAGCACAGAGAAACAAACATCAACTCCTGGCCTGATAGCTGAGCTTTAACTTGACACACCGATAGCTCAAGTTTCTCTTGCAGCTGAGCTGGAAACAAATCCCGCTTACTTTCCACAAGAGGCACTGCGATGGCAACAGCTCGCGTTCCACACCACCAGCGTTATCTGGAAGAAAACCTGCCTTGGACAAAGCCTCAGCAGCACCGCAGGGAAAGAAAGGAATCCCTCACCCTCCCGGCACACGGCCATCCTCCGCTCGTCCCGGCCTGCCCCTGACGGCGCTGCTTCAGCAACACCCGCTGCTCGCAAAGCCAGGCTTCGGGCACAAGCCCACGGCGTGCACCTGGGCGAAAGATGGGGTCTTGTGGGGTGGAAGTTCAGCCCGGTTTGATGGGAGGCAAGGGAGATTTTGATTCGGTTTAATCACCGCGAGCTGGAAGCCACGGTACACACGTGGCGTGTGCTGGCGGAGATTACACAAAGTGAAGAGGGAAGAAGAGATAAAGTACAAAAAGAAAGTTTGGAGAGCACGATGTGCCTGAGACTGGAGTCACTGACAGTGAACCGAGATACTCCATCCTGCCAGGATGAGCCCCCAGGGACAGGCACGAGTCGGTCACGACCAGAGAACTGCCAAGCCCTCAGCTTCCAGCTGTCATCTACGTTCGGAGCAGATCCCCACCCTCATCCCCACTCTCCTAATCCTTTCCCCGTGGCTCCAGAGCTCTGGGCAGACACCCAGCACTGTTTCCCCTTTCTGTCCGTCCCAGCATCACCTTCCCGAGCCAGCAGGGCAAACCCCAAAGCATTTCACACTGTGGAACACCGAGGAAAGGCAGCAAGGAAAGCTGCCCTCTTGCTCTGTGTTCTGACTCCGGTCTGACCACGTTTTGTCATCAGACAGAAGCTCCGAGCCCCCGAGGACGGCGCGTGGCCTGCGAAGAGGGGATCCGCTGAGGGACCAAGCAGCCCTCAGCATCTCCAGGATCATTTCAGGCACAAAATATTGTGAACAGACAGCAGCCAAAGGAGGGAAGAAAAACTGCCTTTCCCAAGTTCTTGCTGAGGACAGCCGAACTGCAGGCTGTCGGGGATAACCGCGGTAACCTTTGTGAGGTTCAGAAGACTTGCAAAGGGACCCAAAGAAACAAACCCAAGCCACTTTCACCCAACCTTCAGTGCCGAATTTGAGCCAAAAGCCTCAGAAGACCTAGTGACTTACCGGTCTACTTCCGAACACACACTAGCACACACACGACTGCCTGGCACCACTAAATTAGCTCTCAGAACAGCATCTTGAGCGACTCAAGTGCCTGTCAAGCTCTGCTTACGTCCCACACGGCTCGGCTCCTTCCAGCCAGCAGCCCCCACGCAGGCTGGGAGCCCTGCAGATTCGCCTTTTGGAGGACGGGCACCGGCACGTCGCTGGTTTTCCTGCTGCACGGCTCTGGTTATATCCCAGCTCCACGGAAACACAACATAGAAGAGCACGCGAGGATCCCACAGACCTTTCTCCTCTCCCACGGTGACAAGAGCTGGGTATCAGCTCGCTGTCAGTCACCGAGCAGCATCACTCGGTGGGATTACAGCAGACAGAACCATTAGTCTGTCGGCCGGAGCTCTTTTAAGGCACTCGTCTTCAAGACAGGCCTAGGGAAGAAATACAAAGCACTTATTTCCCCTGAAGCTAGGAAACGCGGCTTTTTTTTTTTTTTTTTTTTTTGCAGAGATCCCTATAGGAGTCTAAAAACAACTCCACAAAGAGAATTCAGAATAATAAGAAGGAATCCTGTGACAGATCCATCCAAAACAACGGCGGGCAGGGCTGGTGGCGCTCAGCTCTCTTCAGCAGCTGCTGCTCTGCGAGCCGCTGAGGGAGGCAGCCTGCCTGTAGCCCAGCATCCTCCGGCCAGCTGCTAAACAAAGGCTTTTCAAGTGACAGCCCATCACTGCCCAAGCACACTGCCCATCCCTCTGTCCTTCTGGCTAACAAAAGCTGAAGGCAGCAGGCAAGTTACAGCTGTTTACGAGAGCTTTTGCGAGCCGGCCGTTGGCATTTCCGAAGCAGAAGTAAACTTCCTCCGCTGACACAAAGGAAGCTCTCTGTGGGAACAACGCCTCGAGATACGCAGCGGTGGGACCCTGGTGGGACCCTTTAGCACCGTGCCCCGCTCGGCACAGGAGGCAGGGAGCAGCGGTTGGCAGTGCCCCTCGTGCAACACGACGGCTTTTCCTCCAAACAAACCCAGAATCCCACCTCAGCACCCCCCAGGAGCTAACGAGGCCACTGAGACCCCGCAATTACAGAGGAGAGGGTTTGCCACCTCCTGGGCAGACTTGCCAAGAGCCAAACAAGCCAAGAGCAGCCCTTGCAGTGGGCTGCTCCCTTCAGCACGCTGCAAACAGGGAGCCAGGAGCTTCTGGAACATGCCAGCTGGGAGATGAATTGACAAGCAGCAGGTTTACCAGCAAGAAAAGCTCGCTCAGAAAGGAAGAGGTACTTATTCACACAGTACACGGTCAACTGCATGAGCCTCATGCCGCAGGACGCTGCAGCAACCCAGAGCTTGCACAGGCTCAAAGGGGAATCGGTTAAATTAAGCAGAAGAAAGAAAAGTCATCAAAAGCTCTTAATACTGAAATATCACTTCTGCTTCAGGAAGTCTTAAAGTCATCCAAGAGAGCGCTCAGGGGAAGGTCTCACCACGCGCTTCCTCTGCTCCTTCACTTGTCCTTACGTAGCTGCTGGAATCGGAACACCGAGCCGGACGAGCTCGAACTGCCCCAGGATGCTTTTACCTGGGTCAGAATGGATCAACAGGGACACACAGGACACAAATGGAAAACCAAGATGCCGCTGTACAGCAGAACCATTAAAAACGGACATATTTTAATTGATTTTAATTAATTCATTCATTCCTTCCATCAAGCACTTCACACCCTGCTGCAGTTTCTGAGAAGGAACGACAGAGCAGCAGAACAGCAGCCCAAAGACCTGCCCAGCGGGCAGACCAGGGCAGTTCAGTGTCTCTCTACAAAAAGACCTGAAATTTGATTTTATTCTGATGTGGAAACGTTCCCAGGATGCTAAACTTCCTTCTCTCGTACGTTTTGCAAGTGCTAAGAAGGATGCAAGCTGCAGGCAGGGTACCACACCTAGCCTCAAGTTACAGGGAGCAGCACGAAGTACGCTATGCCTCACGGCACGTGTACGCATAGAAAGAGACTCCTAGTAGTCCAGCCCTCTCGCATAAACCCTTCTGCATGCATCAGGCTTGCAGGCTCTGCTTCTTTCACACAGCAACAAGAGGCAAGGGGGAACCAAAACCCCCATAAAAAGCTATTTGTACACGAGTGGTTGGAAATACGGACGGGAAGAGCCAGAAGCATTTCTTTTCATACCAAGGACATTTGAAGTTCCTTATAACCACGCAGAGGTCTCTAACTGAACCACCAGAACCACCTGCAGTCCCCTGCCTTCTACCAAAGGAGCAGGAATTACGACACGCTCCCACACGCTGGATCCCCAGGAAGAGCCCTCCCTCCCAGAAGCCGGCAATCCAGCCCACGCACGGTCACACCACTGAAATCAAAGCACAGATTCAAGTGGTTCCGCTTCAGTTTCTGTTCTTTTTAACGCAGCCTCCAGCTTCGTCCCTCCCTGCAAACAACTTACCTCGGAGCCCTGTCTGAATATTTTTGATCTCGGAAATATGGCAACTAAAGGTCGTACGGAGAAGCAAGGCTCAGATCCGACCTTAGCTACGAGGATGCCCCCGCTCGTGCCACGTTAAGCTGACAGACACCCCCGGGGGAAAAACAGTCCACCACACGTGCCCCAGCAAAGCTGCAGAGTTTGCATCCTTATCAGTGAGGGATGTGGCATACCCGTGCAGAACTCTTTGTTAGCGTTCTGGGGAACGACAATCCGTCTGTAGACTATGGGCTCCGACTCCAGGATGTTCTCGTCGTGCCGATAGCGAGCCGGCTTCTCGCTTGGGGTGCCACGGGAACGGGTGCCGCTCCTCCGCTCGTAAGTCTCAATCTCTTCAAACACGGCCGCCTTGTCGAAAAGGGCCAGGTTCCCTTCGAAATCGAAATCCGTGTCTGGGATTTCGTCGATGTCGTCCCCAAAGCACTCATCGTCTTTGCTCTTCATCTGCCCGTTCTTCAGGCCGCTCTTCTTCGGAGTCACCTGGTTTGGATGGCGGCTGCTGGACGACCCTAAACAAAAAATAAAGGCAAGTTGAAAACACACCAACAGAAAAAGTGTCATCAGTGGAAAAAGCCTTGTTTGCTTGCCTGCTTTCTGAGGAAATGTTGTAAGAGGAAAGCTCACGTTTGGTGTCCGTTGACTCGAGGGGTTCTTGCTTCCCAAAGAACCCACAGGCCTCGTCTTTAGCTTATCCGAGCGTGAGTAACGCCAACAGAAAACACAACGCGAGGCACCAGGAAAGAGACTTCAGGGACTTTCCTCTGGCAAGGGCAGGAAAAACAAGCTCGACCCCAGTAGCAAAATAAACATTTCTGCTCATTCAATGCAAGAGCGTTACATTAGTGCTAAGATATTGAGCAAGCCCTGGCCTAGGACTACGCTATTCCCACTGTGCTGGGCTGGTGTTTGTGCAGGCATGTGGCCCAAGCCCGTCCTGGAATTTCCCTAAATTTCAGAGGCTACCGTGGGTGTTTTCTTCCCAAACAGGTAAGCCACCTACTGACGGAGAACTTAAGCCCCAGAAGTAAATATTCCTTTCTCACTTGCCATCAGTAGGTGCGCATTTCAGTACGCCCAGATGAAGTCCTTTCCCTCATCCACATTGCATTCTCCTACTTATTCACCATATCACGCGCTTAAGGGGAATTATTTCCAGCCAGTAACTGCCACAGCCGGGTTCCTCTCACACGAAGGTGAAGAACTCTCATTCTGAGGGATGGTACAAACCCAAACGCAGCCGCAGGGCTGACGTACCCCGTTAGCTGTTTGTTTCGTACGCTATTCCGCAGGTCACCCATACTCAGTCCAGACCAGACGATGTTAACCTGTTAGTTACACCCACTGTTAAACCTGCAGACACCAGAAAATATTTCAGGCCCATTTCAGCGATGACAGTTATCACCTCCCAACAGACGGAGTAACTGGTCTCACCAGAAGCGCTTGCTTCCCTAAAGTATTTCTCGTGTTTTCGGAGAGATTTTACACCCCTGAGTGTTATTTATACAGATGAGCTCGTGGACAGAACCCGTTTGCTAACACACAAATTACCACCAAGTCACCAAGACGACACGTGCCTCTCGTCCACCACCCCGCACACCTCTGGCTGAAAAAGCAACTTTTTTTTTGTTTTACACATTATTGGCAATCAGTGAGAGGAAGAACTTCAGGTCACCTGAGGATATTAAGAAATTAACCCCAAAAGACCTGCAATGTGCAAGAGCTCCGTGGTGTCCCACAAGGTTACCTGTTGGCCTCAAAAGCGCGGACAAGTCCAGCTTGGTCTTGGCAGACTGCTTTCTCTCCCTGTCTAGGAAGGTTTATCGGTAACCTCGGGCCAGCTGGGGCAGCCACAAGCCGCCCACCAAATCTCAGCTCCCTCTTCCCCGTTTCCCAGGCGTGAAGTCCTCAGCCCCACCGGCAGAGGAGCCTCACCCAGCTCCTGCAGGAGCACTCACCCGTGTCAGAAGCAGGGCAGGATCCGGTCTGTTCGAGACCAGCGTGCCGGTTTTGGCCGAGTTAAGGAACAGAACTCATTTCTCTACCACCAAGTTATTCAGTAGCTCCATTACACAACTTCAATTGCAGCAGTTAGCTCCCAACACTTCCAATTACCCGAACCCTCTAGAGAAGAGGCCATAAAAAGCAGCTCCCTCCACTTTCCCTACCCAGCAGAGGCTCTGCAGCCCAGAGCAGGGAACCCCTTCCTGGAAGGTGGCCTCGCCTGGGACTCTCAGGTGCTTGACGAGGACTTTGGCACACCGTAAAACGAATTTGCCAGAGCTTACCATGAGCTCCCCTAACACCGCATGTAACTCATCCCTAGAAAGTCACGGTGCAGCGTGGGACATGCAACTGGCTTCGTTCTGTTAGGAAAGCTTTGTCTCAGGAAGGATTTCCCCTCTTGGTTAGTTTTCCCCTATTTTAGGCAGCACGTCACTTGTTTCTGCTGTCGAGGTGACTCACCCAAAAGCTTCCCCAGCCCCCAGAGCAAGGCAGCGCTTTGAAACATCAGCAGAAACATCGGTACATCGCCCTCGAGTACCTGAACTGAACAGAACAGACCTCAACCTTCCAGAGCTGCTGCAGCTCCAGCCGCCCACCGCGGTAATTCACGAGCCCAGCAACAACTGAGAAAGCAGACAGGCCAGAGGCCAGCATTTCACACCTTGAAACGAGGGTGCCAGGACCCCAAACCTTCCAAACGCGTTGTGGAGTCCTTGTTCCCTGTAGAAAAAACCAAATCCCTTTCCAGTGACCATGTTCCCGCAGCCTGCCTGCAGGATTTCGACGAAGCTCCCCGTGCCACAGAACCCACCAGCCGCAGAACAAAGCTGCTGCTCTCAGCACGAGGGCCGCTGGGAACGTTTCTGTGCACGCCGGGGCAACCGAAACCAGCACTGCGGCGTCATGCGGCCAGCGTCACCAGTCAGAACTCTATTTCTGGAGCCTATTTACAATTATTTGAAATTCTTACTCATCACAGCAGGCAGCTCGTTTTCAGACGCAGCGACTGTCAGGCTGCTCGGGACTTCGGAGTTTTTATAAACAGCTGGGTGAGAACGGACTACTGTAAGGCACCTTGGGTCGAGAAGCCACCGAAGGACAGAAGAGAAGGACTGCTAGCAACTAAACCCAGCGTGAGAGAGGGAAAGGGCGAGGCCTCCTGGCACAGAGGGTTTCAGCCCAGGAGCTGCGACCAGTCACTCACACGTACAGCTTTGAGAAAGGGAAAGCTTCTCAGTAGCCCCACAGGGTTCCCAAAGCACAGGGGGCACACCAAGCACTCCGAAGTCGCACGCAGCTTGGGCTGGAGCTGGCGGCCGGCACCACACACAGCTAACGCTGCCGCTAACAGCGGCACGAGAAACAAAAGCCCAGACCCACACAACCGGCCGAGTTCTCCAAGCACTTCGCTGCCAGGCGAAGCAATTGGCGAGGGACTCGAAGTGCAGATGAAGAAGCTGGGGCCTGCTCTGAGCACAACGGAAAAACAAGCCTGCCTCTCGTGCGGCTCGCCAATGTTTCGGCAGCTCTGTTCCTGTTCCCCAACAAGAGTTTTACACCCGCTGCCAGGTTCTTCTGCAAACAGCTCCCCTCGGCTGACCTGCGAAACAAAACGCGGGGCCGGCAGCACCACGCGACGGGCCCAGGGGAGAGGAGCAGCTGATGCAAGCAGCGTGCGAATGCTGACAGAATAAAACGCCGCGCGAGGAAAGCTGGAAGAACAATGGCTGGAAAGCTCCCGGGCTCCCCGCAGACACAACGACTGGGAGCCAAGAGCAGACCTCATCAAATCGAGACGTGCTGGCACTGTCCTGGGCCGCTTGCTAATCCGGCAGATGCCAACCTCGCGATCCTGCTGACCCACCCGATGGGTCAAAGAACACGAGAGATTAAGGCCAGCAGGAGGATCCACCGCCTTCCAGGGCTACCGAAACCCTGAGCTCCCAGCCCAGCCCCTCGATCCGCGCACGGCTCGTTAAGGAGAGCAGCACATGGCTCCCCATCGAGCTGGCGGCTCGGCACTGCGCAGAAAAGCGCCTCCCTCTAAAGATAAACAATACTTCCCAAGCTTTTTTTCGTTGGAAAGAAAATACTTTTATATATAGCACACAAGCAAACGTGAAGTCTCCGGCGAGTTGGCTGCCTTCCTGCGAGATCCCTGCGGGAGCTCTTACCGCCAGCCCTGGCATGAACAAGCCCCGTGCCAGCAGGGCACAGAACCCATTGTTGTGTAATCCGGGCTGCTATTTGTTTATTGATTTCTGTCACACAAGTGCTCCGAAGGGGAACTTTGTCCCTGACTTGGCACGCTAAAGGGCATCGAGAGGTCAGCTCCCAGCCCAGGCACTACGCAGCTTCATGTTGGGCTGACATCTCAGCCCGGCGTTCCCCCGACTCCTGCAGCCACCACCTCTTCTGCTCCGCGCTGGAGGCTTTCAGGCATCGCTTGCCTTGCTCTCCACGCACATTGCAGAGTAAGAGTTCCATTTTCTACCTCATTTATGGCCCGCACCTTGCTCAACCTGTTTCAAACTAAGTCTGTAAGAGAAAATCTGACCTGTCGGGCGTCTGCAGAACTGATGCGAGCTGCTGGTGTGCTGAAGAGGTTTGAAATGCTCGCTGCTCGCCCCACACCTACCAGGTGCTGCCTGAGCAGTGCTAAGCGAGGGAATGCGTCCACGGGCTCTGTCCAGCAAGAAGAAAGCAAAGCAGGGGTTACTGCAGATAAGCAGGTAGCTGGCATTGTGGTTTGAAAAGAGTTTTTCCTCAAAATGTGCCTTTGCACACCCCTCCTTTCTGGCCTTCCTCCTCCTACCAACCCTGTCTGGCAACCACTTTAAAACAGAAGGGAAAAGAAACTTCAGAACTTGTCCTTCTGACAAATAGTTCTAAAACAAAAGGCTGTTCAACCTTGTAAACTGATTAAATTACCAGAAATAGAAGAGCTGCAACTGTTTCAGAGAATGATAGCTTTTGGTGGGGGAGGAAGACTCGCAGAGGCCCAGAACTCCTCCAGATAACGCGCAGCCTTTGATCTCACTGCTTCATTGGCCCTGCTCACCTTGCTTTTGTTCCTTTTCAAGACAAAACAAGAAAAAAAAAAGGCAAGGGAAAGAAATCACAGAAACAGGCTTGACATATACTGATGCTTCAACATTTAAGTCCTGGAACTGCACTAGATGTATACTGATGGTTCAATAATCGCAGCCCAGGGGGCTCTGAGGGCAAAGAAAAGCGCACACAGCCAGCCCTGGCACAGCGTGAGGGCTGGCTGGAGATTTCTGAACAGAAATAAAAATAACGGATGCCTGGCTTTGAGACGTGCTGATCCTATCTTTACATCATCCTCAGAGCGCGTTAATTTGTGGTTTTTAACCAACGCAGCACAGCAAATCCCGTTTGAAATGACTCGTAGGGGGCTGTTGTGATAGGCCATGGTTGGGCAGGCTTTAAAGAGAAAAGCTTTGCAACATCATCAGTTGTTTCTAGTTCCTTTTAGAGGAAAAGCAGGCTGGCCACTGGGCCGTTTTCAATCGGGAAACACAAGAGGCACAAGGAACTCACAGGAACTAGCATCATTCAGTTCTACATTTCGCAACCTTTGATGCTGATGAAGCAGATTAACACGCGGGGTGAGATCTCCGCTGATTAGATTTGAAAATTCACTTTGACAAAGAAGCGGTTGAAGAATTATTGACTTTTTACATAAACAGGCGTCAACCACTCTTCTCTGAGAAATGCTGCGGCAAAGAAAACACCAGCATGGTGCTCTCTGCACGCTCGAGCGGGGCTGTGCTCCAGCAGACTGAAACAGGGATAGGCAAAGAGTTACACAGCAGCGACACGGCACAGCCGCAGTCCCACCGATAAACGGCAGCCTCCTTCCCACCCTGTGCCTGTACATCTTTTCCCTGTCGCCTCCCAGATTCCTGTAGCAGGTTCCCTGTTCTTTTCAGCCCAACCTCTTAACCTCATGCCAGTAGTGAGGGAAGAAAAGGGTGAGAATTGGTTGTGTGTGGATGTAGAGCAGGGGGAGAACACGGAGGAGTTACTCTTTTTCAATCCTGTCCTACATGCCCTAAAAATGAAGGCTGGTAGTTCTCAGCAACACCAGCAACAGGAGAGTTTTTGTGAACATTCCTCTTTGTTCTACCTCGTTCACAAGACACGCACAGAACAGCCTGCAGCATTTCCAAGTTCAGAGGCTTTCCCTCAACAGCCCTCAAGATGGGAAAAGAGTTTCAACTCAGGTTGGCCGTGGGAAGCTCGTCAAATTCCCACAACACAACCAACATCGGATCCAAAATGCTCCTGAACCTAATAAACGAAGTCACATACGTGGTTCCCTCTTACCTGGATGATTCTGAAGTTTAGTTTGGACAGACACGCTTCTGAAACAGTGAGCACCATGCATGGAGCCTAAGTAACACCGGCCTTTACAGGCAAATAACGGCACCATGAATTGCACTACGGCCCTCCCAGCCTGTGAGGCAGGCTCGCTGCAGGCCTGCACCATGCAAACAGCACTGCCAACACCCCACAGGAGCCAAGGAGACAATCCTGCGCTCCAACTTTAGCTGATAAAGTATTATGGTAGACAGGGATGTGGCCTGCACTGGGACAGGCTGCCTTCTGCTACTCCTCCACGTTGGTCAGGGCAAGCACTAAGCACACGCGAGTTAAAGCTCCCTGCTCGCAGCTGAGCAGCGCTGGCTTGTGTCCAGCGAGGAAAGGTGTTCCACCTGGAAACAACAGCAAGGAAGGGTAGGGAGCACCCGCCTCCAAAAAGCTCTTAGCAGCAGTGCAATGGCAACGGGGACAGCAGAGGAGCAGCTCTGTACAATGTTCCCTGCTGGCCAAACGTCTTTTGTAAGCAAAATAAAAAATAAAAACCACCAAAGCAAGCCAGCAGCGGCAGATCCGACCCAACAGCCTGCTTCAGCTGATGATTCTCACCCAGCGAAGCGTTTCGTGTCGCGGTACAAGGCTTGCTGTGCAGTACACACACTGTTTGTAGGGCAGGTGCTGCACGTTTTAATGGCGCTGCCTGAACGCTCGCACCAGGTTCTGGCAGAGGGTACAGCACCTCACTGGACAACTTCAGACACGTGCAAGACCCTCGGAAGATCTACGCTGGTAAAACTCAGCCCTTCAGGTGGCGACACACGTACAAAAGGAAAAAAAAAAACAAGTTTCCAGAACCGTTTGAGATGTTTTTGCTGAACTGGGGCACGTGTTGCGGCAGCGACCCGGGCGAAGAGGAGAGCTGCAGCAGGCAGAACACATACTCACAGGAATTGTGCCTACGCCGAAAGCCTTTGGACTGAGTCAGGGTTTCCACGTGCCGATCCATGTAGCTCTTGGAGCACTGCTGCTGGGGGGAGATGATGATGTCCTGGCTCTTTACGTCCGTCCTCCTGGGGATGTTCTGCGGGGCGCTGCTGGAGATGGGCTTCTTCAGCATCTTGCCGGTGCCGTTCTGGCTGGGCCCCACCTGGCAGCCGACCCCCGGGATGCCCAGCTCTGCCTGCTGCAGCTCCCCGCACGGCCTGCTGTCCCCTGGGCCGGGGATCTCCAGGATCTTCAGCTCAGTAATGTCACCCGCCCTAAAAAACAAAAGGAATAGGAAAACAGACATTCAGGAACTTGATGTTTGGGGTACTTTTAAAAAAAAAAACAGCCTTGGAAGAAAATAAAGCAACATTACCCAGTGGGTTTGGATGCCATTGTCAGTAAAATGAAGAGGAAAAAAAACATTTTAATACTCAAACAAAAGCTACACTGCAGACACCAAAATATTCACCTGAAATTATACAAATTTAAAATAAAATCTCGAGTATTTCTAAACCGCACCTGGATTTGGTGTAGGTTCTGTCCCCAGCTGAGGCAGGGACTGGTCAAGCAGAACATGAAAGCGGCCGGCACAGAGCTTTGAGAAAATCTGCGTTAATTCAGCAGTTTCTAGCTATTATAATTAACCTCAGCCTGGAGGGTGCTACTACTTTAATCCTTTCCTACATTAAACTCTCCTTAAATTAGTGCTACTCACGCTCAGACAAGGACATGCTCACTGTTTCCCAAGACAGAGGATAAAAAAAACCAACACAGCACTGAGCAGGAGCCAAAGCGAAACAAAGGAGCGGTTACAGAGACCTCCTCCACCTGCACCGACTCCAACACAGGAAGCAGAAGTTGGGCTGTTCGGTGAAACCTTATAAAGTGTGTGTCCAACTGGGATATAAAACCAACAGCCTGGAGGTCAGGCAAGAGCCCTGAAAGAATCGTCCTTCCCACTCTCTCTTCAAAAATCAGTTTTCTAGGAAAGAAGGATTCCCTGCAGTCAGCACTTGGTCTTATTTTTAAATCGGTGACTCAAAGTGGCTCTTATTTATTCTTTTTTTGAGCGCAGCGTTAGCAGGAGCTGGTGGGAAGGGACTCAGGAGAGCCACGACAGCTCTGCACTGATCCAGCGCCCTGGTCCCAGACCCTTCCCTGTCTGCATGGACGAAAGAACAGGGGGAGAGAAAGGAGATGGCTCTGGATTTAACCACTGCGTGTAATTCAACTCTGCCAGCCACAATTTTAAGTGAGATCCCCCTCTGCTTTCCCCTGACGCACTTCAATAACACGTGTTGCCGAGGGCAGAGCATAAAGACTGAGCCAACCCCTCAACTACTCAAGAAGTGAACATTACACAGAACACACAGAAGTCACAAACACAAATACATTCATACACGCTCACACGGATCCTCACAGCACTTCTAACACAGAGCAGACCAAAAACTAGCAATCTTCTGCACACGAGCCATGAGAAACGCCAGCGGTGCTTCTCATCTGAAGCTGCTCAGTAGCAGTGTGGAGATTTAAGGCAAGGAGCACACTTCTAGGGGAAAATGACCCCAAATATCCACCCAGCCTGGAAAACGCAGGAGAAATACCGCCACTCACCTGAAGGTGACTTCTGGCACGAGGCACTTGACCCCATTGTGGAAGGGCCGTGTCAGGGAGATGGTCTGGCTGACCTGGTCCACAGCAGACACTCGGCCCTGGTAGACCCCCAGGCTCTCTCCACAGTTGATGGACACGATGCTCCCCAGCCAGTCCGTAGCCATGATTCCAGGACTCGATTGCTGCAAGGAGACAAGGGCCTGGCCGTAAGATGAGGGAACGACAACCCGAATCAGCACCAGCTGCATCCCCCGGCCCGCCACGCTGCCTCCCACCCAGGCTCCGGCTTCGTGGGCTCCTCTCTTCTTTGTGGCCTGCACATAACATCCACACACTGCAACACGCTACAGCCCTGCGCAGGGCTCTGCCTGCATGTCTGGAAGCCCTATCGCTGTTTGCATAACTGAAGAAATAGTTTGGTAACGGATTTCAAGGCTACCCGCTTCCAAACAGAGCACTGAGTCTTGCCTGGGTGAGTTCTCTCTGGAGCTTCAACCAGGGAATTTTATCTTCCCTCCGTGAAGTTTTGGTGTGCAAACAGCAGAGCAGAACGGCTTTTGTGAGCACTTAGCAGCGAGGATGACAACCTCAGCACCTCTAAATTAAAACCAACACCTTAAGGAGCACAGACAGGTACAGAAGGGGGTAAGAAACCAACGCTGGAGCCCAGCACAGCAGTGCTCGGGAGGAGGGAACACGCTGGGAATTTACTCTGTTATGGGGCACACAGGGGTAGGAGGTGTGGGACATGACCCGGGACGATCAGCACATAAAGCACGCTTCTACAGGAGACATTCCGGTTCTCTTCAAGCCTTTTCTGTCCTGAGCTTCACAGAAAATAGAAAGATGCAAGAAAAAACACCTGGAGAGGGCTAGGACACGTGCATGCCACCAGGAACAATAAAAACTCCCTTCCCCCAGCTTTCAGGAGACTTAAGGGAGGCTCCAAGGAGAAACAGGGATCTGGTCACTAAGGCACACGTTTCTCAGGACCAGCCTCCTCTCATTCCCATTTCTGTGTATTTACATTAACCCACGACAACACCAGCTGGATTCCCAGATGACAGTTGATAAGAAGTACTTGCAGAACGCCGATAACGCATCCTGGAGAGGCTGCATCACGGCTACAACCTCCTTCCCTCTCCTGCTTTCTGCATCTCTTTGAAAAGGAGGCAAAGGTTTCAGCGCACAGCAGCACCTCAGAGGGACCCCTTTCAGGAAGCCCCCGTCCCTGTACCAACACCCAAGCACCAGACCCCTCCGTGTGCCTGCAAACCAGCCCCAAGGAGCGGAACGGCCTCAGAGCACCTCGCTCTTGCGCTTGGTCACTTGGAGATGGAAGGAGCCACACGGGCAGCGGATGATTTACTCGGGCACAGGTGGGAAATAGGAAGATGTTCGTTTGTTCCCCTCCACCTGCGAAGCCAAACCTCCCCCCCAGCACCTTTATATTCCGAGTTGCTGTTAGCACGCCCCGTGCAGCCCCCCTCACCCCCCTTTTAAGAGGCTATTAGCGACACCCGTGATTGCGGAGGGTTTTACAACCCACGCAGCGTGCCCGAGCAGCCCGTTATCGCACCGCACCACCCGGAGCCGAGCCCTTCACAGCGCTGGCTCCGCACGGGGCTGCTCGGCGCGCCTCGGGGACGCGGGCCCCGGCGGGCCGAGACCCGGCGGGCCCCAGAGGCGACCCCAGGCGCTGCGTGAACCGCAGGGGGGCGAGCCCGGGCCCTCGGGAGGCCGGGACCAGGCCCGGGACCAGGCCGCGGCCCCCCTGCCGCGCCCCCCCAGGTCCCGGCCGCCACCGGAGCGGCTCCGCGCGGGTCCCGGCGCAGCGGCCTCGCCTCCCGGCGGCTCTGAGCCAGGCCCGCCCCACCCCGCGCATGCGCCCCTCAGCTCTGGGCCCTGCACCTCGTGCCTGCAGACCGCGCACGCGCACCCAGCCCCTCCCCCCGCGACGCGCATGCGCCACCCTTCATTCCTCCACGCCTCTCTATGGTCTCCCGCCCCCGCCCCGCCCGGCCCCCCCCCGGCCCAGCCCCGCCTCACCTGCGGCCGCCGCTCTCCGCCCGCTGCCCCTCCGCCTCCGCGCCGCCCGCCCGCTCCGTCACTTCCTACCCCGTTCCGCCGTGCCGCTCTAGCCGGAGGCGGGAGACCATAGAGAGGCGTGGAGGAATGAAGGGTGGCGCATGCGCGTCGCGGGGGGAGGGGCTGGGTGCGCGTGCGCGGTCTGCAGGCACGAGGTGCAGGGCCCAGAGCTGAGGGGCGCATGCGCGGGGTGGGGCGGGGTGGGGCTGCGACGTCACCTGCTGCGTCACACCTGCAGGTGCCTCAGTGGTACCTCAGTGCTGCCGCCATGGCGCCTACATGGCTCCCCCGCCATCCCATAATACCTGTATGACACCTCCATAGTACTTCCATGGCACCCCCACCATCCCATAATACCTGTATGATGCCTCCATAGTACCTCTATGGCACCCCCACCATCCCATAATACCTACATGACACCTCCATAGTACCTCTATGGCTCCCCCTGCCATCCCATAATACCTCCATGACACCTCCATAGTACTTCCATGGCACCCCTGCCATCCCATAATACCTGTATGATACCTCCATAGTACCTCCATAGTACCTCCATGGCACCCCCACCATCCCATAATACCTGTATGACACCTCCATAGTACCTCCATGGCACCCCTGCCATCCCATAATACCTGCATGACACCTCCATAGTACCTCTATGGCACCCCCACCATCCCATAATACCTCCATGATACCTCCACCACCTCCATAGTACCTTCACAACACCTCCACCACCTCCATAACACCTCCACCATCTCCATAGCACCTCCATGACATCTCCACCACCTCCATGACACCTTCACAACACATCCCCCATCTCCATAATACCCCTATAAAACCTTCACTACCTCCATTATACCTCCATGACACCTCCACCACCTCCATTATACCTCCGTGACACCTCCACCATCTCTATAACACCTGCATGACACCTCTTCCATGTCCATGACAAATCCACCTCACCGCCACAATCTCTACAAGAGAGGTCACAACAGGAGAAAGGCTTGTCTTAGAGGATGCAGTGAGGCAAAAATGATTTTATTTATTTGCTTTGTTCAGTATTTTCTTCCCACACAGGGCCTGGATTCAGGTTTCCATGTGCCAACTGCGATTACTTTTTTAGAAATTTACAAAAATCCCTGAAACACATGAAGCTGCTCACTGTGTGTGGGGCCCTTGTACGTATATCGTCACTTCGAGAGGCACCCAAGAAGCTCAGAGCAGCTGGGGGGCACCAGGAGCACCCACGGTCCCTTTGCTGCTTTACGGGGTGGAGAGGACCACTGCAAGGGGTTTTTAGGGAAACGCCCCACCACCATCGATACCCCAACCCTCTCTGTACACACCAAGAGGTAGGGGCAGGGCTTGGTGATGGGATACAGGTCAAGTTGATGTTTGGACCTGATATCTCAGAGGTCTTTCCTCACCTAGATCACATACCCCCGAGGACAAGGAAGCTCTCCTTCGTGTTAACATCCCATTTAGTTCCCCCCAGAATAATGCAGAACAGCCCTGTTAGATCTTTAAGGACGGAGATGTGATTTGTGTGACCCTGTCCTCCCCCCAAGAGGAATAAAATCAGCAAAGAGGAAGAAACTTTCATAAAAGCATTTATTGGGTTAGAAATCCCATGCCATTTCTCTCTGCAGAGGGATGCATTTCCATGCAGCCCCCAGAAAACAGCACAAAGCAGCACAAATTCCTGCTCCGTGTGCCAGGAAGACTTGCTCCATGCATCTCCTGCAGTCCTCAAGCTGTTCCTCTTTTTATTAGTCAGAATATACCAATCTATTGTTAAAAAAATACTAGTTGAAGCAGCAAATACATAGTCCAGAAGTGTTTTACTGTGCTTCTCATTGCTTTGAGTCCCTTGCTCTTGTTCATTTGCTATTACCCAAGAGGCTTCTCCTTTGGGGGCAGCTAACACCATGACCTGTGAGCAGCACGACCTAAGTTAGGCATTTCCAGCCGTCAGGGCACCTCCGGGGTGCAAAAGCTCAGGGATTCATCGTGCAAATTCCTCTTCAGCCTGAGCACGACGAGGGACGAGGGTGCCTGGGGTGAAGCAACGCGGCGACGGGAGCAGTTCCACACCAGGAGCACGAGCAGAGGCACCCGACCCAAAAAGTCACTTATCGCCGTTATTTTTGCTGCCTCACAGAGAGCCATTGGAGGGGAAGCGCCTCTTTATCTGGAAGCGCTCGCACTTCTTGTACTTCATGGTCAGCCCGTACTGAGGGGTGATGTCCACCGCCTCGCCGGGAGCCAGGCTGAACTCCAGCTGCTGCAGCAAGGTGGTGAGGAAGAGGAAGACCTCCCAGCGGCCAATGGACTCGCCGATGCAGCGCCTCCTCCCCAGGCCAAACGTCAGCACTTTGTCACTCTCCGTCCTGTTGATCTCAGTCCCGGCTGCGTTGAGGAACCGCTCGGGCTTGAAGACGGAGGGGTCCTTCCAGAGCTTCCTGCAGCGGAGAGACCTGAGCAAGCCACTGGGCACGGCAGGCAAAGAGAGTCCTCTTTGCGAGGAGTGTTGCAATGTTTTCTCATTTCACCACCCTGAAACGTTGGCAGCCTGCTGTGGCCTCTGTTCCCCACCCAAAATGCCAGCTGCATGTCAGCCTCTATCAGTTCAGCCCATTGAAACCTCCACTTCAGACTGATTGTGTTTGCCTACGCAGATACCAGGGATGATTGAAATCAGCACATAACATCTAGAGGTCCTGCACTTCCAGCTGAAACGGGAGCGCAGGAATTGGGCAGGAACTTTTACAGAGGAAGGATGGAGACCTGAGGGATTTCTCATCTTGCATCCTCCCTTAAAACCTCACGACCTGTCCCAGCCTGGCCGTGCTGTGGGATTTTCCAGTACCTTAACCAAGGAACTGCCGCTCAGATACGGGGAAAGATCATGCTCCTGTTGCAGAGCAAAGCTTCTGATCCAAAGTACTTGATCTTGTAAGGATGATCAGACCTTTAAGGACAGATCTGTGCAATCTCCATCCCAAGCAAGCCGACTGCCCCCCAAACAGGAACACTGTGGTGTACTCACTCATCGTGGTTCACCTGCCACTGGTTGACGAACACGCAGGTGTCCTTGGGGATGTAGTAGCCATTCAGAGCAGTGGCTTTCGTCGTCCTGGAAGAAATACAGGCGGAGGGGAGAGGTTCAGAGGAAACTCACAGCTTCTTGGTGAAACCAACACAAGTTCTGGAGGTGCTCTGTTTGCTGGCACCTCCAAAACCCTGAGCAACACCTACCTGTGTGGGATGGTGAAGGGCAGGAAGGAACAGTGCCTGAACATCTCCAGGATGAAGGCTTCCGTGTAGGGCAGCGTGCCTCGGTCTGACAGCCGCGGTCTCCTCTCCCGGCCGATGGTCTGATCTGCGGGAGGTGGGGAGGAGAAGCTGGTTGGGGCCAAACCTCGCCTCACAGGTCCCAGCCCCAAAGAATTGGGCTTGTCAGCTCACCCAGCTCATCCTGGATCCTCTTCTGGATGTCAGGGTACAAGGCAGCGTACATGAGGCACCAGGACAGGGCAGTTGTCACGGTGTCAAAGCCTGAATGGACACAAAGAAAGGCATTTAGCTACTGAAAGGCAGGATAGTCACAAATCCCAGCCCCCTGGTTGTGTTGGCTGGTGACACACAGCCTTGGAAAGCTTCCCCCGTCAGCTGCCCCTCAAAAGCCACCTCCTGTGGCCACGACTGCCTGTGAGCCCAGCAGCAGCTCCAAAGCCCCAAGCACAGCCAGGGGACGGGGCAGCACCTGTGGAAATGGCCTCACCCGCCCCAAAGAGGTCGTTGACGATGGCGATGATGCTCTGGTCTGAGATCTGGATGTGGGTGTCCTCCCCTGCCGTCTTCCTCTCCTGGCAGTGCCCGATCAGCGAGTCTGTGATGTCCCTGATGTGCTCCTGGGGAAGAGCCAAGGGGTCAGAGACACCAGGCAGGTGAAACCTCCCCTTACCCAGCTCCAGGAGGCACCAACTCTTCCTTCCCTCACGAGCACAAAGGGGGATGCTGGAGGCAGGGGGTGCCAGCTCCAGCACCCAGCAAGGAGCAGCGGGGTTTGGTGGAGGACAGGCTGCAGAGCCAAGCCAGGGAGTGAGGAGAGCTGGTGGGATCAGCTCCGTTAGAGAACTGGGAACCAGCTGCAGCAGAGTCAGCATCTCAAGAGGCTCTACCACATCCCATAAGCAGCAGAATTGGATCTGGGCTTCCTCCTCAGAAGCTCTACTTCTGTGCTCCCTTCTAATGATTTTAATGAATGGGACCATGACAAAAAGAATGCAATGAGAACAAGCAACAAAGCGAGGGAAAGGTTTGCCCCAGAGCAGCATCCCAGCTCTTACCTTGTTAAAGGTGGCATAATGGTCCTGGACAATTTTCTCTATGAACAAGTTGAAGCGCCTGTTGATGTCCTTAAAGAGATCCATGGTGCGGCTGGGCAGGTAGCGGAGCAGCGGGATGAAGTCTGAGGGGTTGCCAGAAGCTGCCACATCCCCAAATTCATTGCTGTCATTGACCAGGCTGAGCAGCTCCTGGTCATTGTGGTCGTAGCGTTTGCCAAAGCATATGGCGCAGATGACGTTGGCCACCGAGACCACCAGGTAGCGGCACGGGTCGAAGCTCTTCTCCTCCTCCATCAGCTGCAGGAACTTGGTGACCAGGTAGGTGGCCTCCTTGGAGACGTGCTCCTCCAGGAGGCAGCTGCAGGACGACGTGGGGCTGGCAGCGATGGAGAAGGTCTTCAGGGCATTCTGGGCTAGCTTGCGGCGCGCTTTCCACACTTCCCCTGCATCGGGGCTGAAGGCCAGGCTCTGCCCGTTGGAGATGTACTTGAAGCTGGGCAGGTCGGGGCGCCCCATGAAGTCCTCCCCTTGCTTCACCAGCGCCTGCCGCAGGGTGTCCAGCCCGCTCAGCACCAGCACAGGCTGGGTGCCGATGGCCACCTCCATCACATCCCCGTACTTCTGGCTCAGCCGCGTCAGGGCCAGGTGCGGGTCCTTCCTCAGCTCCAGCGCGTTGCCCAGGATGGGGAGGCCGTGGGGGCCTGGGGGGGACTTCAGTCCCTTGGGCACGCGGCGCCGCAGGGGCTGGGTGAGCAGCAGGAGCACACAGAAGACAGCAGCTGCCAGCAGGACCTCGGTGACCGAGACACCGCCAGAGCTCCCTAGAAGCCCCATCGCAGCCTCCATCCCTGCTGCCATCGAGGATCCTTGGGGAGAAGGACGGCAATTGGGGAGGGGGCAGCCAGGACCCCACAGAAGCCCCCCCGCACCCCAAAAGCGCTGGCTCCCAGCAGGATGCTGTCAGGGTGGGTTTTCTGGGGGATTCCCGGGGGGGGTCCCTCACCCAGCGGTGCTCACCTCGGGGCGCAGCGCTCCCTCGGGGGCCCGATCCCGCCGCCAGGTACCGGGCACCCCGCCGGCCCTGCTTTATATGCATCGCCTCCCGCTCTGATTGGCCGGGCCGCCTCCCCCCCACGTGACAGAAGCCTAATCAAAGCTGCCGAGCGGCCAAACTCCCGGACAGCCCCCCCGGGATTTACGGGATCCCCCCCCCCTCGGCCCTCCCCGGGGGCTGCCCCGACGGGGCGGGCGGCACGGCGGCGGGGGCGTGCGCGGCATCGGACGGTACGAGGGGCTGCGGGGACACCGGGGGGGGGGGGGGGGGGGGGGGCCCCGGGGGGGGGGGCAAGGGGGGGACATCGCGTGCGAAGCGGGAGGGAGGTTTGGGCACCCTGGCACGCCACCGGGGAGCCTCTTAAAGGAGCCGCAGCCCCACGGGGATCCGCGAACACGCGGCGGCGGGGCGCGCACCGGTTCCGTCCCGCACCCCTCGGTGCTCCCCACCCGGCTTTGCCCTAAAAGGGGGTCCCGGATCCTGCCCGACCCCCCCCAGACCCCCGTGGGGGACGCGGGGCAGGTCCACGGGTGACCACGTCGCGGGGGGGAGGACGGAGTGGGGGGGACCGCGGGGCCGGGGGTCACGGCCGGGGCTTGCCGGTTAAAAATTGGCCAGGTTCGCGTGAGAAGCCGCCGTGCCCTCTGTCCGTCCCCCCCCGGCCCCTGGGGACAACGGGGCTGGGGTCACGTCGGGGGGCGGGAGGGGGGCGAGGGGCCAGCATCGCGTGCGAAGGAGCCGGGACGGACCTGGGACGGTCACTCGTTGTCACGCTATGGGTGTGGGGGGGGAAATGGCTTATAAAGGGCCAGGGCGGTGGCCCCACGTCCAGGAGTCCGGCCCGGGGTCAGGGTGGCGCCGGGCAGGATCGCCCCCCCCCCCCATCCCCCTTCCCCTCCTCCTGCAGCGGGTAACGGGGCTCGGTCCCCCTCGTATCCCCCCAACGGGACCCGGGGGGCAGCCCACAGGGGTTAGGGGAGGCTCGGCGGTGCCACGACATTTGGGAACATCCCGGTGGCAGGGGACACGCAGGGCACGCAGTGTCGTCCCCCTGCAGCACACCTATATATCTATAGGTACTTCTATAGGTTCCTGCGCCGCACAGCACCGTGCACACACGCCTTGCACGCCCAAAGCTGGCCCATGTCTGCTGCGGTCGTGCACTTTTTTTTTCCCCATGTGTCTGAGTGAATCCCCCGTGTCCCGGCAGACGTCCTCCCCACGCAGGGCTGGGAGGCATTTCCCGCGTGAGCCGTCCGCACGGTGCCTCTTGTTAGCGTGTGCAATTATTGGGCTGAATTTTAGCAGCCTGGGTTTTGTAACTGTCCCTGCCAAGCGTTAATGAGCCTACTCACTGCTATTAATGATCCCGCTTGGGCCAGGTGTTGAAAGCCTTTATTAAATATTAGCTCAGCTTCTACCTGGGCACGATTCCCCCTGTGCGTTCCAAAGAGCAGATAAAAACTTGGGGCAAAAACAAAACAAATTCCCTCCACCTAATGAACAACCCCGCTCCATCCGGCTGAGCCGGGACCCCACGTGTCCCCCGACGGGGTTTTTTGGAGGGGGGAACGGGGTCATAGGGCCGAGCCCAGGCGGCGGTCGCGTGCCGCGGTCAGGAAGCGTGCCAGCGACTTCTCACGCAACCCTGGCCAATCGTTAACCTGAGGCTGGCCTCGGCCATGAGGTCCTGCCACCGTGGGGACACCGGTGCCCTGCTCGTCCCCACCTTGCGGCGTGGTGGAGCTGGGGAACCTCTGTCCTGGGCTCCGGGGCTGGCTCCTGGGGCTCGGCCCCCTCTGTTAATGGGTAGCCGTCCCGTGGGTCCTCCTCGCCGTGACCCCGCAGATAAACGCCCGGCTGCCTATTTAAAGCCTCGAGTGGAGCAGGAGGCAGGAGGAGAGGAACCCATCCGGGGGTTTGGGACCCCCTTTCCTTGCTCTGCTGGGACCCCAGCCCTCTGTGACTTGAGGACCTGCAGGTAGGAAAGGACGTGTGCCTGTGGGGCTCTGAGCATGGACATGGAAGGTTTTAAAGCTGGGTAGGAGAATTCATGCTATAGCTCTCCCTGAGCTCTTTGGGGTTCCCCATACTAATCCTGCACCTCACTTCCTGTTATCTCCTTCTAGATGGCAGCAGGGATGGAGGCTGCGATGGGGCTGCTGGGGAGCCCCAGCGGTGTCTTGGCCACTGGGGTCCTGCTGGTGGCCGCCGCCTTCTGCCTGCTCCTGCTGCTCGCCCAGCCCCTGTGGCACCGCGTGCCCAAGGGGCTGAAGCCCCCCCCGGGCCCCCGCAAGCTCCCCATCCTGGGCAATGCGCTGGAGCTGAGGAAGGACCCGCACCTGGCCCTGACGCGGCTGAGCCAGAAGTACGGGGATGTGATGGAGGTGGCCATCGGCACCCAGCCTGTGCTGGTGCTGAGCGGGCTGGACACCCTGCGGCAGGCGCTGGTGAAGCAAGGGGAGGATTTCATGGGGCGCCCCGACCTGCCCAGCTTCCGACACATCATGGATGGGCAGAGCCTGGGCTTCAGCCCCGACTCAGGGGAAGTGTGGAAAGCGCGCCGCAAGCTAGCCCAGAATGCCCTGAAGACCTTCTCCATCGCTGCCAGCCCCACGTCGTCCTGCAGCTGCCTCCTGGAGGAGCACGTCTCCAAGGAAGCCGCCTACCTGGTCACCAAGTTCCTGCAGCTGATGGAGGAGGAGAAGAGCTTCGACCCATACCGCTACCTGGTGGTCTCGGTGGCCAACGTCATCTGCGCCATGTGCTTTGGCAAGCGCTACAACCACAACGACCAGGAGCTGCTCAGCCTGGTCAATGACAGCGAGAAGTTCGGGGACGTGGCGGCTGCTGGCAACCTCTCAGACTTCATCCCGCTGCTCCGCTACCTGCCCAGCCGCGCCATGGATCTCTTCAAAGATTTCAACAAGCGGTTCATCAGTTTCCTGCAGGCGAATGTCAAGGAGCACTATGAGACGTATGACAAGGTGAGAGCTCTGGGGACCCCCGCCAGCCCCAGAGATGGGTCCCACTCTGTGTTGGGGACTTGTTTGTCCTCCTGCAGCCAAGTGGCCATGGCCATCAGTGTTCCTGCAGATATTGCTCCATGTAGGAGTACAGCCTGTCCAGCTGTAAACTCTTCATGTTGCAGGCCAGTACACGTGCTCCTTGTTGGCCTTGTGTGCCAAGAGCAGTTGCTTGGGCAATATTCTGATCTGTCAGCAAGGATGCTTGCACAGGTGCCCTGCAGAGCCACCTCCTCATTTCTATTGGCAGCAAAATCAGTAGGGACCACCATGGGGGTTGAAAGATGATGTTCTCCAGCTGGTAACCCAACGCTCAATGGCCACTCCTCTTCTCTTCTCTTCTCTTCTCTTCTCTTCTCTTCTCTTCTCTTCT
>CM021774.1:9296192-9375582 GCA_011076525.1 Nettapus auritus
GCAGGGACCCACGGGTGTGGGTCCTGGAGAGCATCCCAAAGGCTCCGTGGATGGAGGAGGTCCCCGAGGATCCCACTCTGCCGAGGACGGAGTTTGAAGACGGGGAGTAGAAGAGGCTCGGGCAGCAAAAGGATGGCAGCGACACAGCACGAAGCCTCGCGACAACGAGCGGCGTCGCGATCAACCCCGCGGGACGCCCTCCCGAGCCGTCCATCCATCCGGCCCCCACCACCACCAAGCACCAGGAATTTCTGGGATGATCGGGTGCGGTGACACCACTCCAATTTTGCAGGAGGAAAAGACCAGGAAAACCCGGGCCGTGCCGCGGAGGCTCGGAGCAGCATCTCGAGCGCTCGCAGGGCCTCCACCTGCCCCTGACTATCCCCCAGGCGCCTTTTGTGGTTTGACAGCAACACCGTCTCTCTCTCTCTCTCTCATTTTGTTTCTTCTCTTTTAAAAAAAGCAATAGAAAAGGAACAACACCCCCTTTCCTCTCTCGGGGCCCGCCGCTCGGTGCCCAGGCAGTTGGAGCAGCGAAACCGTCTGCAAGAGCGCAGCCAAGTCGCTGATGAGATAAAGGAGGAACGTTTTTCTTTCGATTATGGTAATCGTAGGTGTTACTTGTAATAACAGTCGATAAGATCTCTTGGAGAGAGTGAGGATGTTGTCTGTTTTTGGGCTGCTGGTGCTTTTTTTGAAGTTTAAAGAGGCTCGGGTCGAGCACGGGGAGGCGTTCCGCTGGAGGCTGGAGGGATTTTGCCGAGCAGGGTGGATGCGCGGGGAAGGCTTCCCCGTGCGAGCGGCGCTTCCTTTAACATCCACGCTCCAGCTTTCTGCCAGAGGGCCTCGTCCCAGCCCCGCAGCGCAGGGACGGGGCGGCAGCAGCTCCTCCGGGAGGTCACGGGGCTGTGGGAAAGGCAGCTTCCTCCAGCGCTGCGGGCAGGAGCACCGTGCGTGGAGGAGAGCGGCTCTCCTAGCGGAAAGCCCCAGCTGGGAGGATTTTTTCCAGTTTTTTCACCTTTTTGCATCCCCCTGCTGCCGGAGCAGTTGTTGGATCCTTGGAGGGGCAGCGGCTTCAGCCCCGTGTGGCTCCTGCGGCGACGTCTGGCAGGCGAGAAGCCTTCTTCATCCCCAAGGAAGGGAGGAGTGCTGGTGCTTGGTGAGGACAGAGGTTTCCCTGCCTTGTGCCACCGCCGAGAGCCCGTTGGATTATCAGCGTGCTGAAGAACCCCCGACCGAGCTTTTTGTGCCCAGCAGCGCAGAGCATGCTCGAGCCCAGGGCAGGGGCAGCTCGCTGTGCCCGGGTCCGGGATGGGGCAACCAAGCTCCCCAAATCCCCCAAAAACGAGGAGCCAAGCCCAGCGCCCCGGGGGCCGTTTGCATCACGACTTGAAAAGAGGCTCGACTTCTCCAACAGACAGCGGCACGAGGAGGCTGCCAGCTGCGGTCTGGTTCCCGAGGAGCTCTGCTCCGACCTGGAGCTGCTCACCATCCCACGGAGGCATCGGGGCGTTTTGGGGCCGGCTGGCAGCGGCCCCACAGCTCCTCGCTCAGGGCATGTGCATGTTGCGAAGTCTCCATCCTTGGCTTTGAAACAGGAATTGGGTGCTGATAAAAAACGAACCTGCTGCTTAAAAAGGACCCTTGGGAGGAAGATGGCGAGCGCTGGGACGTGGAAGAGGAAGGCAGGGGTCGGGGCGATCCCGCTCCTGGCACCGGAGGGGCGGCTCCTCGGGTGTCCCGGCTGCATCCAGCTGGTGGCACCCATGGGTGCTGGACACGAGGGACGTGCACCGAGGGCTCTGCAGAAGCATCCGCAGCCGGGTACCAGGAGCCTCGCCGGGACCAAACTGCATCCCCGGGACGGGAGGCGCCCCGTGCCGTGCGGGGAACCCCCCGAACCATTTCCCATGGGCCAGGACTGTGCAGCTGGAGCCAAATCTGAGCCAAAACCTCCTTCCTGCCCCCTTCTTCCCTTCGGTTCCGTTAGGCTAACCGCGCGGGGAGCCGCTGGGGACCGCTGACCACGCTCGGGGGATGCTCTTGAACAACAGCTGGAGAACGGGGGCGAAAAAGCCAGAAATGGGAAATTCCTTCCGCGGCCGTGCGCGGCGCGGTGCTCCCGTGGGAATTGGGCCTGCCCTGCGGCGTGAAGCCCCGTGCGGCCGGACACGTCCCCCCACAGAGTCCCCAGAGAGGGTCTGGGGCCAGTTCCCGCTGGCGAGGTCGGTACGGGGCGAGTGGAACAAGGGTGGTGGAAATGGTGGTTCCTCCTCGGCAGAGGGCAAAAAAAAAGCTTAAATTGCAGCAAAGGGCAGCTTTGCGTCAATGGGGCTGGAGCAGAACCCTCCGTGGGCTCGGCGGTTCCCTCCCCGGTGTTGTCGGGTTGTGTTTCGCACCGTCAGTACCCGGCGCCTTTCCCGAAACGTCCCGCCTCGGGGTTTAACCAAAAATCAGCCCGAAAGCCGAGCTCGAGCAGGTGCAGAAGCACGCGGCTGTGGATGGCGGGCGAAGGCGGGGCTGTTGTGGGGCTCAGCTCCCCCAGCTCCCGCGGCGCCCCTCCAGCAGCGGGACGGATGGGATGGAGTACATGGGGGGGTCCCAGGGGGTGACCCCCAACGGCAGCATCCCCGGGAGCTCGCTCTCGGCCGGCACGGCGCGGGCTTGGGGCAGCAGGATGAGGAACAGCGGCACGCGGGGGGGCTCGGGGGGGTTGGCGAGGAAATGATGCAGCCCGAGAGCTCGATCTGGGGACGCTTCTCTGCACCCAGCGCCCGGCCGCTGGGACGGCCCCAAATCCAGCAGCGTGGCCGGGAGGAAAACCTACACACCGTGCGGGGCCCGGTGCCGCGGTGATGGGCACGGTGGAAAGCCCAGCGCTCGGCTCGGCGGCCCCAAATCCCTTCCCACGGCGGGCACGGCGCTCAGCACCTCTCCAGACCCCCCGAAAACGTGACGAGGGCGGTGGCGGATGAGGCCACGTCCGCACCCCAGCTCTTCCTCCGTGCCGCTCTGCCCCTTATCTTCTTCCTCCTCACGGCTCCGCGGGCCTTGCCCCCGCTTTCGGTTCCTCCTTCCCAAAATATTTTTAGCTGCTGGGAGCCGTGGCCGCTCGCAGCGCTGAATCGGCACGGGGTTATTTTGTTGCTGCCGTCTTGGTGACAAGGGGGGGAATCCCCCACCGAGGACCCCGTACGGCCCAGGGACCCTCCTGGCTGTTGTGACCATCCCCTCCCAGAGAGAGGCCCCCGAGTTTCAGCCCAAAAAAGCCCCGTTTGATTCGGGGGCCGCTGACTTCATCCGCCGGCCAGCGAGGATAAAGCCGGGCTTGTTCCCCTCCCACGCGCGGGGCAGGATGCGGCCCGGCCCGGGGACCCCGCGGGGGACAAGGCTGCACCCACGCCCGGGGCTCCGATGGGTTTTATCCTGCGGGAAATGGGATTTTTTACTTTGTTCTCAAATCTTTTAGCAACGGCGCTGTGTGTTGTTTCGTGATTTGTCCTCACGGGACTCTTCTCTCCCCAAAGCACCCTGCAGGGATGGATGCTCTGTGCTCCATCTCCCGTGGCTTTCTGCTCCCCCACGGGCGTCACATTTTGGGGTTGGGTTTGGGCGCTTTTGGGGCAGAAGCTTCCCCCCAAAACCCCCTTGGGGAGCGGAGGTTCCCGACCCAACCCCGCGGAGCTGAGCCCTGCGGCGCCGTGCCTGTCCCAGCTGCCGGGCCCTTCTCAGCGGCCCCTTTCCCCCCGCAGGTCTCATGGTACCGAGTGACGTGTCCCTCCCGTGAGATTCGCGCCCCCGACCCCCCTGAGAAGATGTCAGGGATGCAGGTGAGCGCCGGGCGGGACCGAGCAGCACCCCTGCGGCGTGGGCTGGGGGGCACCCCCCAGGCGGGGGGCTCACGCGGCCCCGTTTGGCCCCCCCAGGCCGTGTGGCCGTCCGGTACGGAGTGCATCGCCAAGTACAACTTCCATGGCACCGCCGAGCAGGACCTGCCCTTCAGCAAGGGGGACGTGCTCACCATCGTCGCGGTCACCAAGGTAATGCCCCCCCTGCACCCCCAGCCCCCGGGGGGGTCGTGCGGGGTCCCCCCCGTTCCCGTGTCCGGGTGCTGCCGGCGGGGAGCCCACACGTGGGATCCCGCCTGGGCGTCCCGTGTGGCTCCGCTGTCCCCATGGGCCGGGAATGGGGCCAGGCGTCGGGTTAATTAACTCACGGCCTCGTTAGTTAACGCTCCCCTGGAAGGGAGGCGGCTTGGTGGGGGAGGATGGAGAGAAATTCAGGGCTGGGCAGCGGCTCTGGGTGATCCCCCCAGAGGGGCCTTGGGCCGGCCGTGACCCCCGTGCCGTCCCCGCAGGATCCCAACTGGTACAAGGCGAAGAACAAGGTGGGGCAGGAGGGCATCATCCCCGCCAACTACGTGCAGAAGCGGGAGGGAGTCAAGGCCGGCATCAAGCTCAGCCTCATGCCGTGAGTACCCACGAGGAGGAGCGGGGCAAAAAGGGGCTGCCCCGGGGGTCCCGCCTGCCCCTCGGCCCCGGGGGTCCCCTCAACCCGCCCGTCCCGGTCCCGGCGCAGGTGGTTTCACGGGAAGATCACGCGGGAGCAGGCGGAGCGGCTGCTGTACCCCCCCGAGACGGGGCTGTTCCTGGTGCGGGAGAGCACCAACTACCCCGGGGACTACACGCTGTGCGTCAGCTGCGAGGGCAAGGTGGAGCACTACCGCATCATCTACTCCTCCAGCAAGCTCAGCATCGACGAGGAGGTCTACTTCGAGAACCTCATGCAGCTGGTGGAGGTGAGCGGGGGGCTGTGGGACCCCCTGGGCTGCCTTGGGACTGGCCCGGGGGGAGACGGGGGCGGGAGGAGGGATGGGGACCCCCCGACCCCCAGTGGGACCCCCGTGGGATGCATCCGGACTGACCCCCCAAGCCCCCCGGTCCCATTTGTGGCCTCATGCTGCCACCTGGTGGGGCCACAGAGGCCGGCAGGGCCCCCCAGCCCCTCGCCACGTCCCCGCGGTGCCACCCATGGCTGCGGGTGACGGCCCGGTGCCCCCCTCCCCGTGTCCCCCCCCAGCATTACACCACGGATGCCGACGGGCTCTGCACGCGCCTCATCAAGCCGAAGGTGATGGAGGGCACGGTGGCGGCGCAGGACGAGTTCTCCCGCAGTGAGTGGCCGTGCCCCCTCCCCAGCTCCCGTCCCCATCCCTGGACACCCCCCCTTAATTTCCTTCCCCCCAAAAAGGCGGCTGGGCCCTCAACATGAAGGACCTCAAGCTGCTGCAGATCATCGGCAAAGGGGAATTCGGAGGTGAGTCGCGCCTTGTTCCCCGTCCCCACACCGGGGCGATGCTTTGGGGGCTGGGTGCTGGGGCGGGGGGGCACGGCTCGTCCCCCTCCCCCCCATGCCCGTCCCTCCCGCCCCGCAGACGTGATGCTGGGCGATTACCGGGGGAACAAAGTGGCCGTCAAGTGCATTAAAAATGACGCCACGGCGCAGGCGTTCCTGGCGGAGGCGTCCGTGATGACGTGAGTACGGCCGGGGGGGGATGGGGGGACTGGGGGGGGACATGGGGCGAGGGGCGGCCCTGCCCTGAGCCCCCTGCGCCGCGCAGGCAGCTCCGCCACAGCAACTTGGTGCAGCTGCTGGGGGTGATCGTGGAGGAGAAGAGCGGCCTCTACATCGTCACCGAGTACATGGCCAAGGTGAGGCCGGGCCCCGGGGGGGCAGAGCCCAGCCCCAAGCTCCTGCCCTGCTCCTTTGCCCCCCTGCCCCTCGCTCTGGGGCTGTCCCTGTCCCCAGGGGCCTGTTTTGAGGTGTCGGCGGGGTGTTTTGGGGCGGGGGTGTCACTGTCGCTGTCTGTCCCTCCAGGGCAGCCTAGTAGATTACCTGCGGTCGCGCGGGAGGTCGGTGCTGGGCGCTGAGTGCCTGCTCAAGTTCTCCTTGTAAGTGCAAGAGGGGGCACGGGGGCCTGGGGACATGGATATGGGGACACAGGGACGTGGAGATGTATGGATGTGGGGATGTAGGGACATGAGGATGTGTGGGACGTGGGGATATGGGGACACGGAGGCATGGGGGCATATGGATATGGGGACATGGGGATGTGGGGACACGGGGACATAGGGACACGGGGACATGGGGTTGTATGGATATGGAGACATGGGGACACGGGACTCCTGCCCATCCCACCCCATACCCTGGGCACACTGCTGGGAAGATGGGCAAGGGAAGAGCGGGCTTTCTGGGGCCGTGTCCCCTGGTGGCAGTGTCCCTCCTCCCTATGCTTTTCCCCTGCCCCGCCAGAGACGTCTGCGAAGCCATGGAGTACCTGGAGGCCAACAACTTCGTGCACCGGGACCTGGCGGCGAGGAACGTGCTGGTGTCGGAGGACAACATCGCCAAGGTCAGCGACTTCGGGCTCACCAAGGAGGCGTCGTCCACGCAGGACACGGGGAAGCTGCCGGTGAAGTGGACGGCGCCGGAAGCACTTAGAGAAAAGGTGGGAGAGGGGACGGCGCCGGACCCCCCCCCCCCGCGCCCCCAGCCTGCTCACGGGGCCTCTCCCCCCCTGCAGAAATTCTCCACCAAGTCGGACGTGTGGAGCTTCGGGATCCTCCTCTGGGAAATCTACTCCTTCGGGCGAGTGCCTTATCCGCGAATCGTAAGTGCCCCATGTCGGGGAGCCCCCCGCTCCTCCTCCCCGTGTTTGGGGGGAGGCAGCACCCTGAGACCCCCCCGTCCCCGCAGCCCCTGAAGGACGTGGTGCCCCGCGTGGAGAAGGGCTACAAGATGGACGCCCCCGACGGCTGCCCCGCCATCGTCTATGAGGTGATGAAGAAGTGCTGGACCCTGGACCCCGGCCACCGGCCGTCCTTCCACCAGCTCCGCGAACAGCTAGTGCATATCAAAGAGAAGGAGCTCTACCTGTGAGGGGGGGCTCTGGGGGCGGCCCCCCACCCCCCCAGCAGCGCCAGGGGCAGAGCCCCCGCCGGCCGGGCGGCCCCGGCTCCCCCAGCCCACCCCGGGGGGCTTCGGGGGCACCCACACGGCGGCAGGAGCGGCCGGGAGGGGGTCCGGGGGTGCCTGGTGGTGCCTGGCGTCCCCCCCCCCCCTTTTTTTCCTCCTCGCACCAGCCGCCCGGCCGCTTCCAAACTTCCAAATCCGATTTTTTTTTTTCCCTGTCAGGTTCATTTTTGGTCTCCCAGGCTCTTTTTTTTGGATTTTGGGGTGGTTTTTATTTTTATTGTTTTGTTTGTTCTCAGTTTTGGGGGGTTGTTTTATTATTATTTTTTTTCGTTGTCTGTTTTTTTTTGTTGTTTTTTTTTATTATTTCAAGCAGGGCGCCCAGCTGAGCACTGGGTGTTTTACTAAAGTACGAATCTTATTTTTTAATGTAATTAAAAGAAGAAAAAAAAAAAAAAAAAAGAGAGAGGAGAAGGTTAATAAAGAAGAATAATAATAAAATAAATAAGCCAATGAAACGGACACGCGAAGGAAAGGAAACCCCGACGACAGAAGTGATGGTTCACGGGGAGACGCCAGACTCGCCGCCCAGCCGGGAGAGCGCAGCGGCGTCCCCCCCCCCGACGCTTTTTTGGGTTGTTTTGCTTTAAACTCGTTGCAATGTTTGCATGCTGTCTCCAGAGGCCTTTTTTCCAGTCCTGTCCAGTGCTTTATTCTCATGTAATGCTACCGACTGTGAGATTAAAACTGTAATAAAAACCATTCCATACGGACGTGGCACGGCCCGCCTGCCCGACCCTCTGTCTCCAGCCCCCTCCCAGCTTCGGGGTCCTGGGCACGACCCCAAATGGAGTCCCCGGCAGGATTTTGGGGGGACACACAGTGCCCCCACTGTGGGGCTGCAGCCTGGGGAGCGGGGAGGGCAACGCAGCGCTGCCTGGGTTTGGGGAGCGCTCGGGGCACCCGGGTGCACGGAGGGGAAATGCGATGGGGCCGGGGTTCTGTAGGGTTTCATTTCTCCTGGCCTCAGCCACGGCTCTTCCCGGCGCGTATAAGCAGCTTTACTTTGGGGGCTTATGAAGATTAAAGTCATCCACGGCCGGAGAGAATGCGGTTCCTGAAAGGGTGAGATGCGTCCTCGTGCCGTGGGGGCGCACAGCAAGGGGGACAAAACCGCTGTCCCCCTGCCTCCAATTCCTGCTGGCCGATGGCCTCAGCCCCGTGCCCAAAGCCAGGACAACGTGGGAAATCCCAACCTCTGCCCTGCCGGGAGCTCCATTTTCCCTTCTCTCCAGCCCTTTCCTGCTGCAGTTTCCCCCCTGGAGCCTGCCAGGTGGCGGGGCGCTGAGAGCAGCCCGTGTCCCAGCAGCTGATGTCTCCCCCCAGGCGTTTTGGGGCTTTTCCATCAGCTGCAGAGCCCCCGCCAGCCCGGAGCACAGCCTGCCTGCCCCGGGCACGCAGCCCACGCTGGAGCAGGGCCGGGGGGCTCAGCATCCCCGGAGCAGCTTTTAGGGTGGGGAAGACGGGGGGGGGAGCTGCACAGCCGGCCCCAGGTCCACCGGCCCCGCGGATGCTCTGCGTGCCCCATCCCTGCCGTCTGCCCCCTTCTCCTTTTTTGGCCTCTGCTGAGGCTCTTCCTCTTCACCCTCCTCTTCACCCTCTGCTCTCACTCTCACCCGTGAGCCCCTGAGCCAGGGCAGCCAGCCATGCGCAGAGCCTTCCTCCCCCTCTTCTCAGCAAACCAGAAAAATAAAAAATTAAAAAAAATCTTCAAATGCAACCAGACCCCCAGTCCCGATTGTAACCATTGCTTGCTGCTCCCCATTTCCCTATTTCCCCTTTTTTGGCCCAGAGGCACCCCAGCATTAGTGTCTGCCCTAAAAGCGGGGCACACTGCACCTGGGCGTGCTCAGCACTGCTTGGGGCAAATCCCCGGCCCTAATTACGGCTCCTGCTGCCGCCTCCTCGCTGGGCAGGCTCCAAACACCTCACAGCCCCGGCAGCATCTGCGCATCCTGCGGTTTGACCTGAGCATGAGGGATATTTTTATCGGGGTGCGCGGAGTTGTTCCCATCACCACGCAGTGCCGGGCACCTCTCGCCCTGCTGCTGCTCTCCAGCTCTCCAGGACCCGAGGCGAGCTCAGCAAAGATCCCTGGGGAAAAACTTGTGTGTGTGTGTGCGTGCCTTTGCTCGGGGCTGGCTGTGCACCACCAGCAGCACGGCGGCACGTGGTGTCCCCATGTGCCTGGCTCCGCGGCGCCGTGTGTCTGTCCGGGCGCATTTGTGTCACCGTGCGGATGCCCCCGCGCCTTCCCACATATGTGTGCACACGTAGCAGGGGGAGCTGCCGTGCACAGGCTAGTCCTTACGAAATATAAAGATATTTGGGCACGATATTCAGGCATTACCTTGTGGGAGACCTCGTGGCTCCTTCCCCCGTGTCCCCATCCATCCACGGCCACAAGCGCTGCATCCCGGAGGGGGGCTGCTGTGTGTGCATGAGAGCTCGTGGTCCAGTTAAACATGAGCTAAATGAATGCATAAATGGGTAAATAAATAGATATGTAAATAACTAAATAAGTAAATAAATAGATAAGTAAATAAATAGTTGAGTAAATAGATGAGCAATTAAATAAATAGGTAAATAAATAAGTAAATAAATAGGTAAATAAATAAATAAGTAAATAAGTAAGTAAACAAAAATGCAATAATTCATCGCATGGTGTAACATGTGCCGCGTAGCCCAGGGTCAGTGCCGCCCCGGCAGGGAGCAGAAAAGGTCAGCTGGAAGGCTCCGTCTTGCCAAATGAGCGGCAACGAGCTGCGTGACGGCTCTCCCTGCCCCCTGTGAGTATCGTTAAGTGCTGATGCTGAATAATAATGACCGCACTAATACCTCCTCCCGTCGGATTGCTCCTTACCCCGGCGGTGACAGCAGCTTTCCCGAAAAGGCCCGGCTGCGGGAAGCAGCGCGGGAAGCATCAAAATGGCTTTTTCCCTGTCCCGGAAGGCAGCCGTCGCCCCATTTCCATGCCTGCTGCCTCGCGTGCCAGACGCGGCCACGTGCGGGCCTTTTGTCTCCCCGTAGGGACGTTAGGGCAGCCTGGGAGGAAGGCTCCGCGTTTGGCCACGGCACCGCGCTCACCGCTGACCTCGCTGCCTGTGCTGCCGGCCTGGAGGCGCTCCCTGCTCCACAGGGAGCCTCGTCCCCGCGGGCACCCCTCCATCATCCCTCCAAAGTCCCTTGGGGTTTCCTCCCGAAGCCTGTTGACGCCCCTGGCACCATCCCCATGGCCATCCCTTGACACATCCCACAAAATCCCTCCGTCATCCCTTGGTGCCTCTCCCCAACCCCTCCATCTCCCCACCCATCTCCTTTCCGCTGCCACCACAACCCTTTTATTCCCAGCGGCGCTCCGAAGCCCGGCCCCTGTGAGCACCATGGGTGGCAGCCGCCCCGAGTCCCCGTGCCCGTCCCCGTCACACCAAGTGGCAGCCGGCGGGGAGGTGTCGGCGTGACTTCTGCTTTATTTAGAAGTGACGCCTCCTCTCCTCCCCCCACCATGCTCACAAACCTGGCCAGGACCGAGCTTGTGCTCAGACCTGATGGGCTTCAAGGGTGTTTTCCAGCCTCCGTTGCCCTGCCCAGGGTCCCCGAGGTGTCCCCCTGAGGCTTCCCCACCTTTGGAGGCCTTGGCACACCGGTGACACTGAAGGCCCGGCACGTCTCGGGGAGGATCGCACCAGGACCATGCAGCGGGAGGGTGACCCTGGTCTGTGTGTGAGCAGGGTTTGCAGCACGGAGTCAGGGTTGGCTTTCTGGGGGTCTTGTGGAGGGGCAGTGCCATATAAATATCCTTTTGGGGGGGAGACACCTCCGGGTGGAGATGTGAAGCCAGTTATCCCCTCTAATAGCAGCAGGGGAATGGTGAAAGGGGCAGGAAGGACCCCAAAATCTCCTACACAACCCAAAAGCTGGCTGTTCTGGGAATCCCCGGAAACTCCTGCTCCTCTTCAGGGTGCCCAAAAAAAACAGGCCGAGGGGAGAGCCTGCAGGTGGGGTGTGGGGGCCGGTTCCCTGCTTACCTGGACAGGAGAGCCGAGAGCATGCCTGCCTGCGGGTTTTAGGGCAGAGGGAACCCCAGCAACCCCATCCATCAGGTGTCAGCACCGGGGAGCGAGCCTCAGCTCCCACCGGCGCGTCTGAGGCCGGCTGCCACGGGGGGGACGTCTCGTCTGCCCCCCCTAATCCCCAGGGATGTGTGATATAGCATAAGCTAATATAATAGGTCATGCGAGGATTTGCATCTCATTACGGCAGGTTGGAGCCCCGGAGGAAGGATGACTCATTCGGGCTGGAATACATTTTGGGGAGACGAAGCAGGGCAGCGCAGGGGGACAGCAGCCCCCCGGCAGCACCCCACTGGGCACGGCCCCCCGCTGGGACCCCCGTGGTCCCCTCAGTGCCACCTCCAGGTGGGACACACGAGGAGGTCATTCCCCTGGGGCTGGGGGGAAATGCCCCTTCCTCGCCCTTTTGCTCCATGCCCACAAGTGCCACCAGCGCCTTGGGGCCGCAAAGGGCAACCTCGTGGCTCTTCTCCCCAGGGCACCCCCAGCTCCTGCTGAGCACCGGTGGCCGCACCACGGGTCCCGATGGGGCTCCGCACCCCCTGCACCTCCTCTGCCCTCGCCTCCCCCCGGAAAGCCGCCGAGGTGGGTCCCCAGGGAGCCCCCAGCAGCCGGGGCCCGCGCGTTCCTTTTCACCTCGCTGCTTCGCCCGGGCGGCTGGGCTCGTCACGAGCTGTTTCCTCTCCCTTCCGCAGACAGCGAGGCTACGCGGCAGCTGACCCATCCAACCCAGCCGCAAAAATCGGTCCTGACTCGGAGTCTCTTGCTGTTAGCTCACGCTGCCTCGCGCCACGCGCTGCGGGCGCTATTCCAGCCTGGATCCGGGTGCTCGGGAATTCACCGAATTCACTGTGGGCTGCCCCCACGGATCAGGGGGAAAAGGGAACAATGTTGGCTTTTGGCTGTGGCGCTGCCGGCTTGGTGGGTGCTGTGGGTGACAGCGGGCTCGTGCCAAGCGCTGCCTCGGGTGTCCCCGGCGGCGAGAAGCAATTTGCACATTCAGCTGAGCACAGCCCCAGACAGACACCGTGGAGGGGGGGAACACACATCGTTATTTATTTTTTTTTCTCCTTTTAAGACCAAGTTTTGCCTGGTGCTACCTTGGGCAAGGGGGGAAGGGAGGAGATGGGCCGCGTCCCCCCCTCGCCGTTGGCTTTATTCTATCGCTTCACAGCTGTTCCATCATTTTAATCTGCGGAGATTGTCTTTAAATTTCCGAAATGAAATGATTTCCCCCAAGCCGGGATTGAGAGCTGGGATACGCGCTCGCGTTTTCACCAGAGGAGAAGAAAAGAGGGAGAAACGTACACGAAAGCCAGGCTGGCCATCTGGAAGGGAGGCACGGCGCCGAGCCAGAGATTGCTCACGCCCCCAGGCCTGGGGGGGGCTGCAGCCGGGGAGAAATGGGGATGGGGTGAGATGGGATGGGATATGGGGTGGGATGGGGATGGGATGGGATGGGATGGAATGGGATGAGATGGGATGGGATGGGATGGGATGAGATGGGGTGGGATGGGGTGGGATGGGATGGGATGGGGTGGGAGCTGGGGGGCAGAGGGCATTTCCCAACCCAATGGGTGCCTGCGCCTTCCTCAGCCCCCTGCGCTGTGACCGACGGACGCCAGGCTCTGGCACACGGCAGCGCTGGCAGGGAGCAGCAGCTTTTATTAGAATTAATTAACATCGTTAATAGCGAGCTGCGGGGCGCGCCAGATCCTCCCGGCGAGGAGCGAACAACAGTTGCAACTCGTGCGTGCTGCGCCTGCCTTCCGCGGGGTGCTAAATCCTCCAGGAACGGGGGAAATAAAGAAAAAAAGAATCAAAAAAGCACATTCTCGGGGGGGGGGGGGGGGGGGGGGGGGCCGGGGGGAGGCGGCGCCGCCCCCGCCGAGCTCACACCGGAGCCGATCGAGCCCCGGCGCCGCTCCCCGGGCAGCCCCGGGGAGGAGCGGAGCGGCCCCGCCGAGCGCCGGCACCCCCGGAGCCCGCAGCTCGCCCCCCGCGACCTCGCTGCTCGGCGCCCCGGCGCGGCGGTAAGCCGGTTCTGGGGGCACGCCGGCACCCCGAGTTCCTCCGGCCCCTGGAGCTGCGCTCCCTCGGCTCCCCGTCTCTCCGGATCCCTTACCTCGCCGTCTCCCCCGGACCCCCGGGACCCGCTCCTGCCAAGTTCCCCGAGCAGCCGACCTCCTCGCTTCTCCCGGTTCCCGCATCCCCCCGTCCCCTGAGCATCCCACCTCCCGGTTCCCGACCTGCCTGACCTCCCCGCTTCTCCCTGTTCCCGCATTCCCCCGCTCCCTCAGCATCCCACCTCCCCATTCCCTGAGCTCCCCATCTCCCCAGTACCCCTGGTACCCACATCTCCTCCTTTTCTGAGCATCCAACCTCCCCCTTCCACCTCTTGCCTGCATCTCCCGGCTCCCTGAGCATCCCATCTCTCCAGTATCCCCACTACCTTCATCTCCTGGCTCCCTGAGCTCCCCATCTCCCCGGTACCTGCATCTCCCGATCCCCTGAGCATCCCATCCCCCTGATCCCCCAGCATCCCACCTCCCTGATCCCCGAGCATCCCTTGGTACCCCCGTCCCCCCATCTCTCAGTTCCCTGAGCACCCCATCTCCCCCGCACCCCCCCTCCTCGCCCCCCCGGTCCTGCAGCCATGGCGTTCATGGTGAAGAGCATGGTGGGGGGCCAGCTGAAGAACCTGACGGGCGGCCTGGGCGGCGAGGAGAAGAGCGAGGGCGAGAAGTCCCCGGCAGAGGCTCAGGGCATGACCCGCGAGGAGTACGAGGAGTATCAGCGGCAGCTGGTGGAGGAGAAGTGAGTGCCGGGGGGGGACACACGGACAGGACGGGGGGCCCGGAGCTCCCTGCACTTGGGGAGCCTGGGGGGAGACAGTGGTGGGGCGGCACATCCAGGAGGCTGCTTAATGAACCCCCCTAATCCCTTAATCCGCTTCCTCGGGGATTTTTTTTCTCCTTTCTGGCTGGGCTGTGGGGGGGATGAAAGCGAGGGGATCGGGGCTTTGCGGAGAGGATGGGGGGTACTTGGGTTGGAGGGGGGGTTATGGAGGTGATGGGGGCACTGGCTGGGGGTAACTGCCCCGTGCGGTTCGCAGGATGGAGAGAGATGCCCAGTTTGCCCAGCGCAAGGCGGAGAGGGCCACGTTCAGGTCCCACTTCCGAGACAAGTACCGGCTGCCCAAGGTACGGCCGCGGGGGGCAGGCGCAGGGACCCCCCCACACACTGCGGGGACGGGGTGCACCAGGGACACCACCCGGGGGGGCTTCGGCTGCAAATCCCAAATCCCAAAGCCCGTTCCCCTAAAAAAACATCCCTCCCTTCAGCCATACAGCCACCCCAGCGCCACCAGCCCCCCGACCCCGAGGGCAGGACCCCCCCACATGCCCCCAGCCCCCCAGTTTCCCCTTTTTGCCCCCAGCTCTGCCAGGCAGAGCTGCCCTCGCGCCGGGTTCCCAGCCCCACAGCTGCACGCAAAGCCGGCGCTGCGCCCCCCCCAGCTGGATTAGCCAGCTCCTGGTTTATTTGGCACCCGCTCGTTTCCCGAGATGGATTCCTATTTTGGACCTTCCGCCCTGCGAGCGATTCTCTCCCAACAATTCAATCAGCGGCAATTCAGCTGCTCTTGGACCTGCCGCCAGCGCCTCTCCCCCTGCGCGCCCCGCGTCGGGCCGGATCCTTCCCCAGCCCCTCGGTGGGGAACGCTCTGAATGGAGCCGGGCTAATTTTAGCGGGGGCAGGCCAGCTCGGCCAAGGGACATTGTTCATTTTTTTGGGTATCGTTGGCACGGAGCACCCCAGTGCTTCTTACGCCCGCTGCAGCGCTGGGAAATAAGCAGCTGGGGGATTTTTCTCCTGCCAAAGCGAAGCGAGGCGGACAGGAAGGGATGGAGATTTTCTCCCTGGGGGGAACGGGGATTCGTTTGGCTCCGTGTCCCCATCCTTCTGCTGCCTCCTCACGCTTGAGGTGTCCCGTCCCCACCACCGCCACCTTGCCCTGGCTTTCTTGTTCCAGAACGAAACAGACGACAACCAGATCCAGCTGGTGGGCGGCGATGTGGAGCTGCCCAAGGAGCTGGCTAAGATGATCGAGCAGGACAACGAGGAGGAGGAGGAGAAGAACTCCGTCATCGGCCAGCTCAGCAACATCCAGAACCTGGACCTGGACTCCTTGAAGGACAAAGCCTCGGCCACGCTGGAGGACCTGAAGCAGTCGGCCGAGAAATGCGCCGTGATGTGACCCGCCTGACGGCTCCGTACCCTCTCCCTCGCAGCAAAGGGTCCCGCTGGGGACCCCCCCGGCATCGCCACCCCCTGCGTGAGCCGGGTCCTCCCCCCTGACCCCGAGCCCCTGCCCCAGACCCCCCTGCTCCGTCCGTGCCCGTACTTGCTGTGGTTGTGTTTTTTTGGGGGGAAGGAGGAGGTTTCGGTGCAGTCTGAGGACACAGCGAAGGGCTGGCCTCACGCCCTCTGTCCCCCGAGCTGGGACCCGCCGGTGAAGGGGGGAAAAGCGACCTGTGTGTAGGGAAAATCGCCTCCGTGCCCGTCGTGCTGTGATCGTGTGCTGTGCTCTGCCGAGTGTCCACCCCTACCGTGCTGTCCCCGAGCCGCGGCACCGCCGGAATAAAGCCTGGGAGCTCCCTGTGCTCTGCTCGCTCCCTCCGTGCTGCGCGACAAGCGAGGGGCGTCCCAGAGCCGGGGCAGGACACGGCCTTAAACAAGCAGTTGTTACGCGGCAGAAGGGCCGGGGGGATGCCCACCACACGCTTTGATTCATTGGGTTTGGGTTTTATTTTTTTCCTTTTTGTGGCCCATTAAATCTCCCCGCGGGATGCTGTGGTGACAGACAATGGGATGAAGGGGCTCGCACAGCAGCACCCTGTGTCTCTGCTTCCCTGTGCATAAGAGGCTTTGGGGGAAGCACCTTAAAACCTGGGGGGGTGAAAATCCCAGCTCTCTCGAACCCGGAGCCACAGCAAGCTGGGGCTGTGAGGGGCCGAGGCAGCCTCCAAATTGCTGCCAACACCACGGGGACCCCATGCCAAAGAGATTTGGGGTGACCCCACTGCAGACCGCGTCCTGCCGAGGGGGACGAGGCTCCGGATCTGGCCGCGTCTTCGGCAGAGCGTGAAGGCGAACGTGATGGATGGCAGCGCGGGGAGGGCAGCAGGCTTGGAAGCTCTTTAAAGCCCGGGGATATAATCGCTGCTCCGAACGGTAACGATAAAAAAAAATCCCATAAAACGGCCTCAGAGAGAGGTCGCAGCCCGGGGGACCCGTGGGGCCTCCCCGAGCATCGACCCCCAGAAGCAAGCAATGAGCCACTTGAAGAAACCCCCATAAACATTTATTGGAGGCAATAAATTACATTCCTTGAAACGCAGCACGTTTCGGAGACGAGCCCCCGCCCCGCAGGGCAGGCAGACCCCCACGGCCACGGAGCGCCCGCAGCTGGGGACGGCCCCAAGGGACAAGGGCTTTTGGGCGTCCCCACGGGGCACAGCGCACACGGGGCCGGATCCTGCCCCCGGGGAGGGAGCGCTGTGCGGGGCCGGGGTCTGCGCCGGCGTTTCCCTGAAGGCGAACCCTGCTCCTGGCGTTGCTCGCCGCGCGCCGACGCAGGCTGGGAGCGGGCAGCAGCTCGTGGCACGGGCGAGCAGCACGCTCAGTGCCCGCGCCGACGCCTCCAGCGCAGATAGGATGGATTTTTTTTCTTTTTTTTTTTTTTACCATTTTTTCCGGGCTGTGCACGCAAGAGCCTGCACGCAGCAGCAGCGGGCGCCCAAACGCGCAGCCGGCAGAGGAACTGGGGTGGAATAAGCCGCCCGCCGCGGGCAGGGCAGGCCGGGCAGGGCAGCAGACGGTCGCAGCAGGGACGCCTCCCGCTGCCAACGCCTGGCCTCGTCCCGGCCTCACTGCAAGGTGCAGGCTGGGGGGACAGGGGGACACACGGGGGGACACACGGGGGGGACACGCGGTCACTCGGGGGGCTGTGGCCACGGCCCCCCCAGCCCGGAGGGTTTGGGGACTCACAGCTCCGCACGGACTCCGCCAGCGCCTCCTTGCCCATGGACTGCGCCTCCCGCACCTGTAAGGGCAGAGGAGCCGCTGCCAGCCCCCGACACCCCCAGAGCCCCCCTGGAGCCCCCCGCGAGGCGGCCGTACCTTGATCTGCTCCTTCAGGTACTCGGCTCGGGCCATCAGGGTCTGCACCTGGCGGGCAGAGGGGAGCCATCAGGGCAGCGCCCGGGGGGTGAGTGGGTTTTAGGGGCAGGTTTTGGGGCTCACCTCGGCGTGGAGCAGCTCCCGCCTCCTCCCCGCGGGCTCTGCTGGAGAGGGCAGAGACGGCGTCAGCGGGGGGCAGGATGCGGCCCCGGCCACCCCCACCCCGGCACTCACCGGCCAGCAGCAGCAGCAGCTCGCCCAGGCTCTGCTGGTACAGCTCCAGGGCGTCGCCGTCGTCTCGGCCGTCCTCCTCCTGCAAGGGACCCCCGGTACCTCCAGGGGTGCTCCGGGAGCTCCTTCTCCCCCTGGGATCGCCCCCCACCACCGTCCCAGGGGTGCTGGCACCCGAAATCCGGGACTCACCCTGGCCATGGCCGCTGCCGCCACCTCCAGCGCGGCGCAGAGCCGCGGCTTGTCCTTGGCCAGCTCTGTGGGGAGACATTTCGGGGTGCCCTCAGCCCTCCTCCCGCTGCCAGACCCCCGGGGGCTGGTTCCCAGAGACACCCCCGAAACAAAACGCCACCTTTGAGGATCTCCCTGGCCGGGCTGCCCTGCCGCAGGAGGCTCTTGTTGTCGGAGGCGACCAGCGCCTTCAGCTCCTCCGCCCGCGAGATGTACTGCCCCACCTGGGGGGGACGGGGTGAAGCAGCCCCCCCAGGGGCTTGGGGTGATGGGGGCACCCCTGGATCGGGTGGGGTTTCCCAGCCCTTCCCCAGCCCAGGCTCCCCACGCTCACCTTTGCCCGGATGGCCTCTTTGCGGCGGGGGTCGCTTTCATCTGGGGGCAAAGAAGGGGTCAGGGGTCCCCGAGGTCTGGGGCTGGGGGGTGCCGAGCACCAACGGGACCAATCCTGCACCCAAACCAGGAGAGCTCCAGCCCCTTCCACGTCCCCCCTCCCTTGACTGAAGTCCCCCAGCGCCACGTCTCAGCTCCCCCTGCTCCTTCACGGCCACCCCGTGGCCCGGCCTGGACCCCCGCAGCCCCCCGCAGCCCCCAGGGCACTCACAGTGCAGGGCAGGCACGAAATACTCGAGGGCTTTGCAGTAGAGCGCGAGCGCGGCGCTCGCGTCCCCCTCCTGGTCCTTCTTCACCGCCTCCACCACCAGGTCGGTCTGGGGAGGGGGAGACGGGGCTCGAGGCTCGGTCCCACCGCACCCCACTGCCGCCCCCCGCCCGGGGCCGGCCCCGCTCACCGCCTTCGGGAAGCTGTCGGGGCCGGGCACGTGCTCCATGTCCACGAAGGGGTGGGCGAAGAAGTCCTCGAAGGAGATGCGCTGCTGGGGGTCCCTCTCCAAGAGGCGTCGCAGGAGGTCCCGGCAGCTCGGGGACAGTGGGGGCCGGCTGGGCAGCTGGGGGGGGGAATGGGGTTTGAGGCCGCCCCGCTGCCCCCCGGCCCCCCGTCCGCACCACCCCGAAGGTCACCTCGACGGCTCGGTCGCTGCGGATCTTCTCCTCCAGCTCGGCGAACGACCGTGAGGCGAAGGGGGGCCGCCCAAAAAGCGCCTCTGCGAGGAAGGCAGCGTGGGGGGGGGCGCTTTGGGGGCACCCCCTAAATCCTAAATCCCCCCCCCAAGGTCCCAGCAAGGGGCCACCGAACCGAGGGCTTGCGGCTGCCGGCCCCGCGGGCTGGTGGACGGCACCATGGGGCTGCCCCCCAGTTTGGGACGGGGACACCGGGACCTGGGGGGGGGCCGGGGGGGCGCGGGGAGGGGGACCCACCGTAGAGGATGACGCCCACCGACCAGAGGTCCACGCGGGCATCGTACTGCTGGCGGCACACCATCTCGGGGGCCATGTAGAGCGGGGAGCCCCGCAGCACGTGCTGCTCGTCCCAGGGCGACATGTACTGCGCGAAGCCGAAATCTGCGGGGGGAGAGCATGGGGGGGACCGGGGGGTACCCGGTGTGTGCCCCCCTCGGGGGGAGACGGGGCTGGGGACCCACCTGCCAGCTTCAGCTGGGGGTTGTCCGGGGCGCTCAGCAGGATGTTCTGCGGCTTGAGGTCCAGGTGGGAGATGTTGTGGTCGTGGAGGAACTTGAGGGCGCAGGCTGGGGGGGGCGACGGGGGCAGGTGGGGCAGAGTGTCCCCAAAAGTCCCCAGAGCCCTGCGCCTCCCCGAGGAGGAGGACGAGGAGTGGGAGGATGAGGAGGACGAGGAGGAGGACATGGTCTGTCCCCAAAGCCCCGTGTCTCCCCAAGAAGGACAAGGACGAGGATGAGGATGAGGAGGAGGAGGACGAGGAGGAGGAGGCCCTCACCCAGCTGCTGGAGGAAGACGCGCGCCACCTTCTCGGGCAGCAGGCGCCGCGTGCGGATGAAGCGGGACAGGTCCCCCCCGGCGCAGAACTCCATGATCAGGTAGATGTGCTCGCTGTCCCACTGGAGGCCGGGCGGTGGAGGCTCACCGGAGGCCACCCCGACCGCATCCCACCCGGCCTCCGGCACCGAGGGGACCACGGCGTGTCCCCGAGGGACCTCGTCGCCCCACGGCGCGCCCCCCGCCGTGCCCACGAAGCCCCCGGCCCCACCTGGAAGTCCTTGAGCTCCACGACGTGCGGGTGCCGGATGGTTTTGAGGATCTCGATCTCGGTCAGCAGGTTCTCCACCGACGCGCGGTTGAGGCTCCTCTTGCTCACGCACTTGACGGCCACCACCTCGCGCGTGTCCTTCTGCCCGGACAAGGCCACCCTCGGATCCCCGACCCCTCCTCGCCCCGTCGGGGACCCCAACGCCCCAGGGACCCCCAGGACCCCCGCACCTTGCCGTACGCCTTGTACACCGTGGCGTAGGTGCCGGTGCCCAGGCGCTCGGTGAGCACGAAGCCGTCGAGGCGCGGAGGGGCGCAGCCGGCCCTGGCCATGCCTCCCCGGGACCCCCAGGGACCCCCCCGGGTGTCCCCCCCCCCGGTCCCCGCCGCCGCCCGGTTCCGGCTCCGCCTCGGCCCCGCCGCCCCCGGCAGGAAGGGGCGGGCTCGGCCGCTCTGCTTTCGCTTTTATTTATTTATTTAGTGCAAGCACTTTTTTTTTCGCCTTTTCTTTTTTTAAAATAAATCTTTTTTTAATCATTTTTTAACCTTTTTAAAGCACTTTTTAATTATTTTGTTCTTTTAAAGCACGCTCGTGTTTAACGTGACGCGTCGTTTATTGATTTCTCGGGGAAAGATCAGACAAGGAAGAAGGGGAAAATACATGAGAAAGATTTTTTTTCTCCTTTTTTTTCTTTTCTTTTTTTTTTGTGTACAAAAATTTCAGGTTTTTATCACCCAGGAAAAACGAACCCAGCCCCCCTGGGGCGCAGGGGGAGCGGTTTCCCAGCAGGGATAATTCCCCGTCCCCATCGTCAGGGCAGAAATCAAAGCCTCGAGGGTCTCAAGCACCTCCGCTCTTCCCGTTTCCCCCCCAAAAAAACCACTCACCGCACGGCTGCACAGCCCCCAGGCTGACAGAACCCCCCCAACCCCACCAGCAAGCCCCCACCTCACCTGTCCCAACAGCAGCTTTAAGCTCAAAGCTGCGGATTTTGGAGAATTTGGGGGCTTGGGAGGGGAAGCCCCAAACCCCTGCGACGTGGGGGGGCCCCCGGGAAGGGGGGGGGGGGGGGGGGGGGGGGTGCACGGCCCCAGGACGCACCCGGCGGGAGGGGTCCTGCTATTCCCCTGCTGTATGGCCCAGGGACACGGCTTCAGGGCAAAACAGGCATCCAACCAGTTCTTTCCCCGTTAAAATTAAATAAAATGGGAGCTGCCCCAGCGGGGAGATCCGTCCGCGCCTCGGGGCTGGCAGGAGGCAGGTGAGGCTGGGGCCCTGGATGGGGTCTGCCTCTCCCCCACCACACGCAGCCCCCAGAGCTCCGGTGCCGCCGCTCCAAAATGGGGGGCTGGGAGTGAAACAAGCGCCCTTCTCCCTCCCTCCCCGAGGGGAAGGCTGCGGGAGGGCTCGGCTCCCTGCTCTCGCCGTGCTTGAGGCCCTGGGTGCTGGGGAGAGGGCACGGGACCCCCGGGGGACATCAGCTGAGGGATCCCCACGGAAGCAGAGGCAGATCCGAGACGGGGGAACGATGAGGGGAGATCCCCCTCCTCCCCGACCCCACCTGCCCCCAGGTTTTTGCTTGTGCCACGGCGCCGAGCACATGGGAGGTGGGAATGCAGCACGGGGTAAGTGTGGTAACCCGAAGGTACAGCTCCCGCTCTTAAAATCAACGACAGGCTACATGCGAGTTACAACCCCCCCCCCCCAAAAAATAAACAGCAGATAATCAAGTTGTTCAGAGCAAAGGCCGATAGAAGAGAGAAAGTAAAATCAAAAATCCCGCCTCTCCTCGCCCCCCTGCTGCAGCCAGGGGAGGGCAGGAGGAGACCAACGCCCGGCAGAGAAACGCGCCTCAGAGACGTCTCCTCCGCTCGCCGTGCCACCGAGCAGGCCAGGGAAAACAAACCGTGATAAACCTGGGCCAGCTGAAGCTAAACCAGACCTCTCCTCACCCGGAGGCGGCGTCACAGAGCTAACACGGTGCCCACGGAAAGTGCATGGTTAGAAAATGGAGGTGGGGGCGACGGCGGGAGGGGAGGCGAGGCGGGGCGGCCCCCCGGGGGGCTAATTCCCCCGGAAAGCTCCGCGTGCGGCCGAGGAGGCCGCCCCGGCCGCCGCGTTCTGGAAGCTCCTGTTGGTGAGGATGCCTTGGGAAAACTCCTCCTGGGCCCTTTGGAAGCTGGCTCCCGTGCGGCGATACAGGGAATGCACCTGGCAAAGGGAGAAAGGGAAAAACGTCAGCCTGCAGCGGCCTCGCCGAGCACTCCCCCCCCCGGGGACGCCCCACAGGGGTCCCGAGCCGTCCCCAGCCCCGCGAGGAACTCACCTGCTTCAGCAGGAAGAGCGAGAGCACGGCGCAGAGCGTGAAGAACGCCGCCACCACCATCATGATGACGGCCACGGCCAGGTTCCCGTGCAGCTCCGACAGCGCCGCGATCCAGCCGCTGCAAGGGGGAGCAGCGGGGTGAGCACGGCCCCGACAGCACCTCGGCGCCGCCAGAAACCCAGCGGCTCCCCCAGACACCCCCAAAGCCAGCCGAGAGGGGGAAAGGGGGGCTGGTGCATTGGGAAACCAAAGAGCCCAGAAACCTGGAGCCCAGAGCTACACGTCACCTCTGCCAGAGCGAGGAGGGGGAGGAAGAGGAAGGAGCGAAGGCAAGGCTACAGAAAAAGCTCCCTGGGAAGTGGCAGGGAGGACTCGGGGAGGTATCGGTGCTTATCAGTGGGCAAAGCCACCGAGAGTCCTCGCTCCCGGCGCCCTGCTGCAGTGCCAGAGCAAGGAACTGCTCACCCACACGCAGGACAGAGGGGACCAAAGGGGACAGCTGGGCTCGCTCGCTGCCCCGCGCAGCTCCCAGCGCGTTAAAAAGCAGCAGAGGCGCAGCACCAAGCGCCACGGCCTAAAATAACCGCGCTGCCTGGCCCGAGGGAACGGAGCTGCGGCTCTGACCCACAGCGCCGCGGCCCTGCCCGTCCCCCAGCGCCACGCGGGCAGGGAGCGCCAGGACAGCGCTGCCCCAGAGCGGCTCCGCAGGCAGCGGGCAAAAGTAGAGAGAGCTTCCACGGCACGCGGCTCCCGAAGGCTGCCCCTGGGGGGAAGGAGCTGGCTGCGAGCCTCCTGCCTCCGCTTCCCCAGCAGGAGCGGGAAGGGGAAGGGGACGCGCTGCTGTGGGCACAGGGTGGTCAGGGAGCCTGGGCTCGTCCTTCTGGGGTTGGCAGCTTGCGAGGGGAAACCTTTTTTTGGGGAGGTTTTTTGTAGTTTTTGAACTGGCAGCCCATGACCACGCTCGGGAGAAATTCAGGAAGGGTTGGGGGCCGGAATCCGGCTGGGAGCAGCTGCACGGGGCTGAGCCACATCCAGCAGGTCCCAGATTTCTTGGCCTCCACTCGGAGACAAGGCAGACACGGGCAGCACCAGGGGCTCAGCACCACACAGGGACACAAAACGCTCGGGAAAAGAACTGCGGAATGGCTCGGGGAGGTTCCACGCACGCCTCGAGGTCTGGGAGAGGAAGAGCAGAGCAGAGGCAGCCCAGCTGAGACCTGCCAGCGCCGCGTGCCAGGCGAGAGATGCAGGAGGCAGAATGGAGCTGTCAGAGAGCAGCCACGGGCCCCAAGCTCCTGGCAGCCACAGCCCTGGCGAGAAGCAGGAGGGCAGGGCTCTTACCTGTCTCCCCAGCCAGGAATGCCGACAGCCTGGATGATGTAGATGGCGATTTGGCAGAAGAAGATGAAAAAGAAGACGAAGAAGCTGAAGGAGCTGTCAGACCTGCAGGAGAGACGGCAGCAGGAGTGAAAACTGGGACCTGATCCCTGGGCTGATTCCTTCCTCTGAGAGGAGGAAAACCCCCCCGGCGCTCCGCTTCCTCCAGGGGAACGCTGCCGAGGGGAGGTGATTTCAGGAGCAGCTCGTGCAGCCACACGGTTTACAACGTTCCTGCTGCACCACATTTTCTCAACACATTTCCTTAGAAGCAGCGGGGCCCTGCGTGGGCCAGGCTCGCATTTCACAGCGCAAAAGGGGCACCACGAGCAAGTTCCATCAGATTTTTCAGATATGTTCAGGAACAAGCGGGTTTGATCTGTTCAGTGGTGCGAAGAGCTGGAAAAATCCCACAGGCAACACGCGGAGCGGGCAAACCCCAGCTCCTCCCAGCAGAAGCCACGTGCCCATGACAGGAGAGCAGTACTTGCCTGAAAGCCTTGTAAATCGGCCGGTACCAGCAGAGGAAGGCACAAGGAGTGAATAAAACGAACCACAGGATGGAGAGACCGAAGTCTACTCCTCTTTCCGTCTGGACCGTGAACCAGGCCAGGCAAGCGAGCAGGTTCAGGAGCAGGGTAACCGAGTGCACTGCGCGGGACGGGAGAGAGAAGCAGCTGTAAGCCCGTGGTCATCTCCCAAACCCTCCGAGCACATCTCGGCCCTCACTGAAGACACAAAGCTCTGCAGATGTGACAGTTTGGGGGCCATCTGATCTCCTTTCTTCCACGGGAAGGAAAATGGGCTTAACCTGAGACCCTCACCCAGCGCTGCTGCTTGCAAACGTCTGAAGTCTTGGAACCGAGGAGCGCAGCTCAGAGCGTTTTGCACCTGGTCCCTGAGCGCACTCCCCAGCACCGCTCAGAGCCTCGGGCTGCCCAGCCTCCTTTAAACAACCAAAGCTCTGTCGTGAACGAGCTGTTCCCAAAGCAAAAGCCCTCAGCCCTTTACACCTGCCCCCATTTATGAAAATGCAGGAAGAGAGGCACTGTTTGACCCGTGCAGACAACACCCATGGCACCCGCTGTAGGACAAAGGGCAGCGTTTGATACAGGAACTTCTCAGGGGGAGCTTTTATTGCACCGAAGGCATTACTCACGCATCCACAGGTAATACAGCATCTTGCATATCCGCTGGTAGTCGGCCGGGATGTCTGTGGAGAAGTCCTGGTAGAAGCAGGGCTTGATGGGGCACTTCCTGGGCAGGGGCGGCCAGTTGTTCTGCCTCGCTGCGGGAGGGAAGGACACGGGAGCTCCGCACCCACCCGAGCTTTATCAGCGAGCTGTTACTGACAAGGAGCCGCTCGGGTCTGCTGATGTTAAAGCCTCGGGAGAGGCTCGGTCTCGGGGAGGAGCGAGACTTGAGCAGAATTCCCTGTGACGGACCCCCACAGCTACTTGAAATCGAGGTCAGCCAGAGCAAAACTGTGTTTTCCCCTCAAAAAGCTTTGCTAAAAAGCCAGGGCCCCCAGCAGCAACCCTCCGAGCCCCTTTCCTGCCCAGCCAGGCTGCGTGCTGTGGGAGGATGGGCACAGCCCTGGGCACGAGGCAGGACAACACCACCTCTGGACGGGCCAAACCCGCCCCTGCCAGCGGCCGTGCTGCCAAACGGAGCAGCCCAGGCGTCCCTGGGACGTGGTGGTGCCACTCCTACTCACGGTTAATGCTGGCGGCGTTGCTCTGCAGCTCCCTCTCCTTCTTCTCCAGCTCGGCCGCCTTCCTCTCGAGTTCCGCCTGCTGCTGAAGCAGCCCGGCCTGTGCTGCTGCGGCCACAGCCTGAAAGAGGGGCAGAGAAAGGTCAGAAGCCCTTCCCTGCCCAAAGCAGGCACGCCAGGAGCCACACGGAAGGGAAGCGAAGGCGACCCAGCGGCAGTGCTGAGGGCAGCCTCCGGCAGCTAACAGGACGGGGCGCAGCTCCTCCCGTCCCCCTGCTGCTGCCCCACGCCCCCACACGGCAGCAGGAGCCGCCGGGGGCTGGGCCTCACCTGCGGGGTGGGCTCCACCGAGGTCTGCAGGACGGCGGGCTGCGAGTGGCCGGCGGGCTGCGTGGCCGGTGTCGTGCGTGCTGCATTGGTCTGCAAGGGATAAGGGAACACGGTGACGGGCTGCTTCTTTCGGGGGAGGAATCTCAAGTTTCAGCACTGCCACGAGGAGCAGGAAGCACCAGTGTGCTCTCGGGAACACGCTCGCTCCCTAATGCCCCGCCTGGGGAAGCGGTGCCTAAGGACTGCGGGCACAAAGGAACCCAGAAGGGATCCCCATCGGCTGTTTAAGCTGCAAGAATTATTTTTATCCCGGTTTCCTCTTCTCCTTTTCCCCACATCACACGTGGCAGCAGCCAGGAAATAAGGCTGAAGTTCTCATGGCGATCCACAAGTGACATCAGCCCTGCTGCCGGCCCGCAGACCAGACAAACATCAACATGTCCTGCCACAAAACACCTTCCCCTCACACTGCACGTGCCTTTACCGGGAGCCAGCCTGTGAGAAACTGCGGCAGGCGAGCACAGAGCTCCAGCTGGGGGCTTCAGCGCTCGCAGCGTGCCAGGCACACAGTGTCCGAGGGGAAAGCAGCCGTGTGGGGCTCGCTTTTCATTTCCCTTTATGCTGCACTGCCAGCGGGTGTCCTAAAGCGCTACCGGCACCACCACAACGCCCGGAGCAGGCACACGCACCAGCTGGGAGCTCTCCGAGAAGGGGTTGAACTCATCCAAGCCGCTCTGGGTTGTGTTCGTGAGCTGGGTCACAGAGGGGTCCTGAGAAACACAAAGAGGAAAGAGCCATCAGCACCAGGCACAGCATCAGCTCACACCCACCTGCTCTGCCTCCCTGCCTCTTTTACCTGGGAACAGTTACACAGCCCCTTTATTAACGTTTTCTTTATTGCTAACAGCCTATTTTACTTTTACGTGCACTCCCAGCAGCCCCAGACAGCCTGGCCCCGGACAGAAGGTTCCCCGGACGCCTTCCTGCCCTCACCTGCAGCACGTTGTGTGGGGGAAACTCGGGGGCCTCACGGGTCCTGCTGCCAGCACAGGGAACGGGGGACAGGCGGTGGGAGTTAAACCCCCCAGTGTCTGTTAAACCCCCCCAGTGTCTGTTAAACCCCCCCAGTGTCTGTTAAACCCCCCCAGTGTCTGTCCCTGCTGCGGGCGGGGGCCGGGCTGCGGGTGAGCGCTGCCGCCTCCCTGCATGGGGATGACCCCGGGGGCAGGACGACCCCGCACCGGGCAGCGAATCTGGGGATAAATCCCGGGGTTTTGGGGCCGCAGCCCCGGTGCTGGGGCCACCCGCAGGGCCCCCAGGGCCCGAGACCAATTAGCCCCGCTGCTAATGAGGCGGAGCGCCTTACGGCCCTGCCCTGCTTTTAAGCCCAGGCTACCCCCCCAGAGCCGCCCCCAGCCCCCAGCAGCCCCAAACTCGCCGTTTTTTCCCCCCAAACACCCCCCACAACGGGCGACGGCGGCCCCGGAACTCCAGGGCTGGGCCGCGGCTCCCGGGGGGACCCGAAGAGCGCCGGACCCCGGGGGGCGCCGGACCCCGCCGGCAGCGCACACCCCCCCCAAGGTCCCGCCCCCGCGCGCTGATTGGCTGCGGCGCGCCCGAGCGGCGCGGCTATTGGCCGGCGGGCTGCCACTCAGCTCCGCGGCCCGGGGATGGGAAGGGGGGGGAACGGGGAGCAGGGAGAAGGAGGGGCGCGGCGCACACCTGGAAGGGGTTCACGTCCACCGGGTCCGCGAACGGGTTGGTGTCGAAGCCCGCCATGGCGGCGCTCCCCGCCCCGCTCCGCGCTCCCGCCCCGGCCGCCGCCGCGCCGACACTTCCGGGAGCGCCGGCGCGCGTGCGCCGCTCACCCCACCCACGTGACCCCTCCCCCTCCCTCCGCGGGGCGGGGCGACGCCTTTCCTCGCCGTGACGTCACAACGGCGGGACGGGGGGCGTGGCTTCAGATGAGGGGTCGTGGCCTGGCGGCGGGGGCGTGGCCTGGCGGCGCGGGGCGCGCCGAGCCCTGCAGGGAGCTGCGCCCCATATCGCCCCATAGCGCCCTATAGCGCCCCACGGCGCCCCCCACGGGCGGGCACCCCCCAGAGCAGCCCCCGGGGACGCCCCCGCGGTGCCCCCCGGCCCCGAGGCCCCCTCGCAGCCCCTGCCCGTCCCCCCCGCGCCGCGCCCCCTATGAGCGCTATAGGGCGGGCGTAGGGCGCTGCCCCGCCCGGCTGGGGGGAGGCGCCGGGAGCGGCACCGGGCGGCGAGGCCATGGCGGAGATCCGCGGTGAGACCCGGGATCAGCCCGGGGGGACCCCCGGGGTCAGCTGGGGTCAGGTTTGGGGTCAGGCTGGGGTCGGGTTGGGGTCGGGTTTGGGATCAGGTTTGGGGTCGGGTTGAGGTCGGGTTTGGGGCCGGCCGCCCGCTGAGGGGTGTCCCCGCCGCCGTCCCGCAGTGTTCCCGCTGGCCTGCCCGGTGCAGAACTACTCGTGGGGCAAGCTGGGGCTGCAGAGCGAGGTGGCCCAGCTGGTGGCCAGCGGCGACCCCACGGCGCACATCGACCCCGAGCAGCCCTACGCCGAGGTGAGTCCGTCCGTCCCTCCGTCCCTCCGTCCGTCTGTCCGCCCGGTGTCACCCCGCAGCGGGTGACTCAGCCCAAATCCCGTGTCCTCCCCCCCCCAGCTGTGGATGGGCGCCCACCCCAAAGGCGACGCCGCGATCCGGGACAACCGCATCCCGCAGAAGACGCTGGGGCGCTGGATCTCCGATAACCCCGCCTGCCTGGGCGCCAAGGTGAAGGACGCCTTCCAGGGCCGCCTGCCCTTCCTCTTCAAGGTGCTGTCGGTGCGCACTGCCCTCTCCATCCAGGCGCACCCCAACAAGGTAGGCACGTCCCGGCGGCTCCAGGGGGGCTCCCCGTGTGCCCGCCCTCGGGGACGTCGCCCCCAGCGCTGTCCCCTCGGCAGGAGCTGGCGGCCAAGCTGCACGCGCAGTTCCCCCAGCACTACCCCGACGCCAACCACAAGCCCGAGATGGCCATCGCCCTCACCCCCTTCGAGGGCTTGTGCGGCTTCCGACCCGTCGAGGAGATCGCCTCCTTCCTGCGGGGTGAGCCTTCGGGGAAAGGGGGGGAAGAAGGGGACGGGGCCCGTCCCCGTGGCCCCGCTGACGGCCCCGTCCCCCCGGGGCAGCCGTCCCCGAGCTGCGGGCGCTGGTGGGCGAGGTGGCGGCGGAGCAGCTGGAGCGCAGCGCCAGCCACGACCCCCGCGGCGTCTCGGCCGCCCTGCGCGTCTGCTTCACCCGGCTGATGAAGAGCGAGAAGAAGTCCTTCGTCGACCAGCTCAACACCCTGGTGCAGAGGATTTCCCGAGAAGGTGGCCGAGAAAAAACCTCCCGGGCTTCGCTGGGGCAAGGAGGGGAGGTTGGAGAGGGGGGGAAGGGTCTGGGGAAAGGCCCATGGTGGGGGCTGGGGGTGGGGAGCCACACTGGAGACCGGGACAGGGAGATGGGGAGACTGGGATGGGGAGACCGGGACAGGGAGACCAAGAAGGGGAGGCTGGGACGGGGAGATGGGGTTTGGGAGGCCAAGTTGGGGAGGTTGGGATGGGGAGGTCGGGATGGGGAGACCAGGATGGAGGGATGGGGATGGGGAGACCAGGATGGGGAGGTCACCATAGGGGGGCTGGGATGGGGAGGCTGGGCTGAGCCCCACCAAGCCCCACGGCGCTCCCCGCGCAGCGGCCGAAGGGCAGGACACGTCGGGGAGCAACGGGGACCTGCTGCTGCGCCTGCACGCCCAGTTCCCGGGGGACATCGGCTGCTTCGCCGTCTACTTCCTCAACCTGGTGAGGCTGGAGCCCGGCGAGGCCATGTTCCTGGCGGCCAACGAGCCCCACGCCTACCTGCAGGGAGGTGAGCGCCGGGCACGGCTCCGCGTGGGGGGCTCGGGTCGGTGCGGGGGGCACGGCACCGCACGGGGGGCGCTGACACCGGGCTCCCCGCAGACTGCGTGGAGTGCATGGCGTGCTCGGACAACACCGTACGGGCTGGGCTCACCCCCAAGTTCATCGACGTGCTCACCCTGTGCGAGATGCTCAACTACACGCCGGCGCCCAGCAGCTCCAAGATCTTCCCGGCCGTGCAGAGCCCGCTGGACCCCAGCGTCTTCCTCTACGACCCGCCCGTGCCCGACTTCACGCTGATGAGGATAGAGGTGAGGCCGCGGGGAAAAGCGAGAGCTGAGCCGGAGCAGGGGGTGGGAGCCTCCCCGGGGTGCTCGGCGTTTCCGAGGGGCTGTGCTCGGCGTGCTCTGGGCCTAAACCCCCCCAAGTGCCCTGGTGTGGGGCAGCCGCAGCTCCTCGGCCTCCCGGTTTGGCCCCTTGGGGAGTGGGAGCGTGCCGGGGACACCAGGGCAGCGCCACGAGCTCCTCTCCACCCCGAGCGTGGGGAGGATGAGGAGGGTGACGGGGTCTGCGGGAAGAGACCCGAGCGGTGGCGGCCGCTCCCATTGCAGATCCCCTCGTCCATCAAGCTGTACCTCGTCTCGGCCGTGGACTCGGCCAGCATCCTGCTGGTGGTGCAGGGCACGGCCCTGGGCACCTCCACGGCCGCCGCCTCGGAAATGTCCCTGCGCCGCGGCTCCGTGCTCTTCGTCTCGGCCAACGAGAGCATCTCCCTGCGGCCCTCCTCGCCCGACGGGATGCTGCTCTTCCGAGCCTGCTGCCTGCTCTGAGCCCGCCCGGCGCGCCCGCCGTAGATAGAAACCAAAGTTGTAGTCCCGGCCCGTCGCTTGGAAGCCCCCCCCGAAGCCGCCCGCCCCCGATTTCATTGAAAAAGCAGCTGGGCGCCCGCCCTGCGCCTCCTGAGGTGACTTTTTGGGCAGAGGGCTCGTGTCCAGCGGCGCCACGGCGCTCACCGGTGCTGCTAATGCTGTGGGGCTGCAGCGGGGCTCCGGGGTTTTGGGGTTCCCCTCGGGACTGCTGCTCACCCCTGCCGGTGTGAGGGGGGAAGGAGGTGCTGGGGCGGCCTCAGGTGGTGCTGGGCGCCCCCGGCCCCGCGGGGGCTTACGGGGAGCTGGGCCGGGGGGTCCTCGGGTGACTGGTGCTGCCAATAAAGCGGTGACTTCGTCCTCAGCGCTGCCCTCAGGCTGGGGGGGTCCCTGCTGCCTCCCCCAGCCCCAGATTGGGTTCCCCCCTTGGGTCCCCCCTTCCCCACTCGTGGGGAAAGCAAACGGAGGGAGCGGGAAGAGGCCTTGAGTGGCAAGATCCTTTTATTGAGTGCTTCCTGCGGTAGGATACAAAAAAGGAGAGCGTTTCTCTCCGGACGCCGAGTGTTTAAGTCAGGTTCCTCCCTAAGACCCCGACTGTCCTTCGCAGGGCGGCAGGACCCCGATTTAAGGCAGCTCATGAGACCGGAATGGCCCCGGCGTGGGGGATAAACCATCACGTGGAGGCCTCGGTCCCGTCCTGAGCAGCAGCGGGGGCTCCCCGTGCACCCCAGGAGCCCCCAGCTGCTCCCGTCAAGTGACAAGTGGCGCTGAGCCACCCGCCTCGCGGCCACGCGTCACACGGAGCCTTCGTGGGTGCCACCGAGCGCCCCGAGGGCCGTGGGGAGCGGAGGCCCCGGAGCCGTCCCGCGCCCCCCGCGGGAGCCGTGCCTACTGCAGCACGCAGCAGAGCGAGTCCCCGAAGCAGCACGGGCACGGGGCGGCGGCGGCTTTCGGGGGGATGAGGTCCAGGTCCTCGTCGTCAGGGACCTCGTCCAGGTGGTAGCCGTCCTGCAGCAGCTGCCGGCTCAGCTCCTGGTTCACCTGCTGGGGGACACGGAGCTGTGAAACGCCCCCCGCGTCCTCCAGTGTGACAAAATCCCCCAATTTGTGTCACTCGCGGTCTGGGTAACGCCACGGCAGCCGGGGGATGGAGCTCGGCGGGTTTTGGGTGGCCTCAAAGCCCGGCAGGGCCACGGCAGCGCTCAGCTGCGGAGCCCCCAGGCTGAGGGGGACGCGCACAGAGCAGGGGGCATCGCTGCATTTAGCGACCCCCGATGTGGAGACGGGGTTTGGGGGACCGCGGGGGGCCGGGAGCCAAACCTGGACTTGCCTCGGCGGAGGAGTAGCCGGAGGAGCCCCTCGATTCCAGCTCCTCGTCGCTGCGAGGAGAAGAAAAGAGTCAGAGCGGGCGCCACGAGCACGGGGCTGCTTGAAAAGGGACGTGAGGGCAGGGCTCGATGCAGGGCTCGCAGGGCACTTCGCCGCCGGCTGCCCACCTTCAGGCACTCCGAGCGACCAAATCGACCACAAAAATGAGGTTTGGGGGCTTTCTAAACGAGGTTTGGAGGGTTTTTAAGCCGCTCCTCAGCAAGTCCCACCCCGGTCCTCCCCAGCCCGCCCGCCCCGTGCCCCGAAGGAGGGCTCCGGGCGCTCACCTGCCCGAGCTGGGGGACGCCAGGCCGTCCTCTGCCACCTGGCTGAGCGCCACGTAGCCCCCGCGGGACCTCGCCGAGCTGCGCGGGGACACGGACGGGTGCCAGCGGGGCCGCGGGGATGGGGAGCAGCGGCCACCGGTGCCCGCCGGCCTCAGGGCACCGCATCGCAGCACCCCCAGCCTCCGGTATCCTCATCATCTTCCTCCCAGCATCACCACCCTCCCAGTATCCCCAGCCTTGTCTTCCCAGTACCCTCATCCTCACAGCCTCCTCATCCTCCCCGTACCCTGACCCTCACCTTCCCAGTACCCTCATCCTCCCAGCAACCCCGTCCTCCCAGTATCCTCCCAGTATCTACATCCTTATAGCATCCTCATCCTCGTCCTTCCAGTACCCTCACCCTCCCACCATCATCCTCCCAGTGTTTTCATCCTCCCAGTATCCCCATCCAGATCCTCCCAGTATCCTCCTCATCCTCCCAGTATCCTCCCCATCCTCCCAGTATCCCCCCAGTACCCCATCCCCCATCCTCCAGCCCCCCCATTCCAGGCTCACCCCAAGCCCTCCTCAGGCACCGTAAAACCCCCGGTTTGGGTTAAAATAATTAAAAAAGGGGGGCTCTGACCTTTTAGGCGCTGCCTTCGCCGGGGGCCCCCCCAGCAGCCTGTGCCATCGCAGCGCCGCCTTCGCCGGTTCCCGCGGCCGCTCTGCAAGCAGCGGGGTGAGAGCCCGAAGCTCCCGCGGCCCCACTGGGGTTTTAGGGCCGGCTCGGGGTGCCCCTAAAGCCACTTACGGAGCTTGGCGAGGCCGGCGGGGGGCCGGCAGAGCAGGTAGGGCCCCCTCCTCTCCGCCCCGGCGCTGCCCCGAGTGCTCGGCCGCCTGCTCTCGCCCCAGGGCGGCTGGAAAGGAAAAGGGGAGAGTTGGGGCCTGACCCTATAGAGTGCCCTGTGCGTGCTGTATGGCCCCCATAGAGCACCCTGTGCGTGCTGTATGGCCCCCATAGAGCACCCTGTGTGTGCCGTACGGACCCCGTGTGCTCGCTCTGCTCCTGTACGGCCTTTGCCCGACCCCTTTATGGCCGCGTGCTGCTCCACGCATCCAGCCCCACACTGCCCTGTACATACACGCAGGCCCTATACAGCTCCTGGAGCACAAAGCCCCATGTTGCCCCACAAATATACCCCAGTCCCAGACTGCTCCCCGTGCACACAGCCCCATATGAACCTCCAGCCCCATATAATGCCATATAGCTCCACACAGCCCCATGTAGCCCCACACTTTCCTACAGAAACCCACAGCCCCATACGAATACCCCAGCCCCATATAGCCTGATAGAGCCCCATACGCACACAGCTCCATATAGCCCCATACACAAACCCCCAGCCCCATATAACCCCACACAGCCCCCTACAACCCCATATAACCCCGTGCAGCACTACACAGCCCTGTATAACCCCCTACAGCCCTGTATAACCCCATACAGCCCCCATACACCCCCATATAACCCCACACAGCCCTACAGAAACCCCCAACCCCATATAACCCCATATAGCCCCACACACCCCATACAACCCCAAGGCCCTAAACTGCCCCATATGTATACCCCAGCCCCATATAGCCCCATAAACGAACCCCCAGCCCCATATAACCCCATACAGCCCCGTATAATCCCACACAGCCCCCTACATCTCCCTACAACCCCATACAGCCCCATACAACCCTACATAGCCCCGTATAACCCCATGCGGCCCCGTACAGCCTCATAAACCCCCCTACTGCCCCCCACAGCCCCGTATAACCCCATACATCCCCCCATAGGCCCCCCCAGCCCTATATATCCCCACATAACTCCATAGCCCCCACCCCGCCCCCCCCCCGGCCCGCCCCTCACCGCCCGGCCCCGCCCCGCCCCCTCCCGGCCCGCAGCCCCGGGCCCGCCGCCGCCGCCCGTCGCCATGGTCCCGAGGCCCCGCCCCTCCGCCTCCCATTGGCTGTGCGGGCGAGCAAGGGCGGAGCTTGCGGCGCGCATGCGGGGTAGGGCTATGGGCGCTGTGCACCAACAGGCTCCGGGCTGCCGCCGCGATCCCGCTCGAAGGTTCCGGGGCGCAAAGGTTCCGGGGGTGCTTTATTTATATTTTTGTTTATATTTTTGCTGCTCTTTGCCCAAACTCCTCAGCCCCGAGGTCAGAGCTGCCCTGCACGCTTTGCTGCTAGCACCGCAGGGTTTCTGCTCCCTTGCTCCTGTTCACCCTAACAAACGACCACGCCACATGGGTCAGGCCAAGCTTCCTTTTATTAGGCCCGGCCCGCACCATGAAGTTATGTGAAACGAGACGGGTCAACACCACAGCCCCGCGGCTGCGGACAATCGGGTCGCGTCGGGAAAATGCTCAAGTAATGCACCTGCAACGGAAAAAAGACAGAAAAGCCGTCAGAAAGCGGCCCGTTACCTCACAGCTCCCAAACACGTCAGTGCCCCCCCTCACATTCAGAGCCCAGCCCTAAGGTCACATAAAAAAAATCCAGAATATGACCAAAAAAATCTAGTATATGATACGGGCTGTCTCCTGAGTTAAGAGACTGCCTTCGCATCACTCAGGTTCCATGAGAAATTTTGCTTTGGGCTTTATTTCAGTCAGGGTTACTGCACGTACTAAACGTAACAATGGATCCTCATTAGCCACAGGAGCTGCTGCTCACTAGCAACGCTTCCACATCTTACAGCTCCTGCATAACTCTGGCATTGATGCTGCAGATCTAAATCTTTGTTATAGTCCTTTCTGAGTTTATACAGTGCTCAGAATTCAGCTTTTTAAGGCGATAAAACAACCCAGAACTCGAGGCTACTGCCATAGGGATCAAACGCTACACACTGCTCCTTGAACTCTCCGTGGGTGTCCCCCGCATGGGTCCATTAAGTTCTGGCTGTGCTACAGCTCACCCGTTTGTTCTGTTAGTATGGGGTCCTGCAAATTAGCAGAAAAGATGCTATTTTAAGTGCAAGGTAAAGAAACTTCAGGGTTGTTAGGTGACGGTCAACAGTGGGGCCCATTTGCTAGCATGAGAGAGAAGCAAACACCTCCCCATTTTCTAAATTGGCTACAATAAAATGAAAGCTTGAACATTTCCAGAGGAAGTGACCCTTCTATTTGCTAAAAAGGCTTCTCAGGAAAAGCTGAAGAGGAGCAGAGGCCGACAGCCTGCCAGCCAGGCGCTGCAACACCCCTTTGTCCTCGGCTCTGGAGGCCTGAGCACCTTTGGAAAACATGACCGGCTCTTCTAGAAGGGCTGTGCTTACAGGTGGTGGGTTGAACACCTCGATTTTCCTCATCAGTGCATGGGCTCTCCCAATTTAGACTTCCACACACCTTCAGGATATTGAAGGAACATCCCAAGGCTGTGCAGTCCCGCCAGAACTGCTCTGTGTTGTGGGTCTTGCCACTAAACCCATGATCAAGCTTCACAATAAAACCTCATTCTTCCTTCAACGCTCAAATTTCCCAGTTACAGCTAGGGAACTGTGAACATACCCCTCATGTCCCAAGGCCACACATTTTTCAGACACATTTCAGTGTCACTACAGTCATGTCTTCCTATCGAGAACCTCGACAGGAGCCTGAACTTCCTTCCTGAGTTTGTGGAAGGCTGTGAGGAGCACCCTGGCTATGCCAGAGGAGTTTTGGGGTACAGGAGCCCCAGGCCAGGAGCCTGGAAAGTGAGAGCATCCCTTACCAACATGGTTTATGCTTTGTCCAGGCCCAGTTCCTCTGGAGTGGAGATTCCTAGTTCACTCAAAGTTGGTCTAAGTTCCTGGATAACGTACGGATAGATTTCCTTGTGAGGTCCTGCCTTGTCCTACAAGGAAAGGAAAGGTGTTAGTTGGAGAGCAAGTCCACCACCCTGCAAATCCAGAACCAAAGTCCCCCCACCGATCCCTCACGGCTGCAAAGCACCCCGGAGCAACGCCGAGCTCCTGTTTGGGGGATTGTCAGAGTATGAACAGTGACACCGCTCCCTGTAACGCCAGCTGGATGTGACACGTGTGCTGTACCACACGAGACTAACGCCTAGCCAAGGGATGCTCTGTGTGTTGTTTCCAGCCTGGTCCCTAGGATGTAAGCAGCCCCTCTGCACCTCCAGGAAGAAACCTAGAGAAACTCTGCAGAAAGCAGCAGCTGCAACCCGCGCCCCCGCCCCGCTCACCTTCACGACCTCCAGGATGCGAACCGCGCTGGCAAAGTCGTTTAACCGTCTGCACGCCCTCAGAGCTGCATCGATGATTTTTGGTTCCGGAACCAGGTCGTAGCCCACGAGCGTGTTTATACCTGTGAGCACAGGGAAACATCGAGTAGCTCGGCCCAGGCTGTCAAAAGGAACCTGCTAAGCGTTGTTTTGCTCCAGCTCATGAAAGAATTAATTATTAACACACCACCAGGAGCATCCGATTGGCACCTTCATTGCTATTTTGAACACACAAAACACCCCAAGGGCGTTCTTTTGCTCTTCTCCCTCTCACTGGCGCTCACTGCTATACCCATAACCTGCCTTTCAGTTAATTTTGTGAAATCCCAGTGAGCCAGTAACATCCACGCTCCCCACAGCGGTGTATGTGGCAAGCCAGCTACGGAACCATGAAGAAATCCAAACGACTTTGTTCCTCCCGGTGCAATGCAGGCAGCCTGTTCCCTTCCTCTCCCTCCAAGGGAAAGGACCCAACGCTGGTCATCCACGTCACGTGGGAACGATCCCTCTGGAAGTTATTTTAAGCCCTAATTAGGATAGTTTAATAGCAGCTGGCAACTCCACAGCAAGCAACGTGTGGAGACAACCAAACAGTGTGCAGCAAGTTACAGCCAAGCCACTCGCTCAAAGCCCAAAGAAAAATGTGTGTGGTCTGCCATTAGGCAACAGCCGAGCTCAGAAACTTTCCTCAGAGCCAGTGCTTCTCCCCCTCTCAGAGACCAGGAGTTAGAATGTGTGTTTTGGGGCACTAGAACTAAGAAAATAAACTGTGCTCCTACTGCCTTGTACCCCCTTCCTCCTCATTTTCCATGCCGTAGTTCCTTCCAACATCCTCGTTGGGTTAGTGAGGCGCCATCGCCCGCCGCAGCGAGCTCATTCATCGTGCAGAAGCCCTGCTGACTCCAGATTCCAAATAAAACTGTATTTTCTGCAGGCTCCCCCTCCCTTTTCATTCAACATACCTTTCCTTAGCTCCCAGGCGTCGATGTCTGGCTTGTTGAAATACGTCACCCAGCGAGCATCGAACTCCTCGTCTGACTCCTGCGACCCGTGGGAGTAGCAGCGGGCGTGCAGCACGGCTGGATGCAGAGAGGAGACCGTGAGCCAACACACAAGTGTACTTTAGCCCTGATCGAGGGACCAGAAGCTATAAAAACACACATCTCACTCATGGCGTTGGGTTTGGATCAGTACTCAGCACCAGGCAGGGCAGCTCATTAACTAACAGCTGTTTGCTTTGTGGCACAGCGCGTCCTGCCCTCAAGCACGGACTTCCGCAGCATTCCCTGAGCCTCGGAGCAGGATTATTTTAAGAGGAGAGGGGAAAACGCAAGTGAAAAACAATTCTGTGCAGCCTGCTCTCTAGAGATACCTTCTGGGACCCGTTTCCATAAGGCAAAGGACTTTTCCCTCTTTCCAAAGAAAAGCAATCCCATCTGTGCCCTGAGTTCAGCAAGGTTAATGAGCTTTTCAGTGGCTTTCCTCCCAGAAACAAGAGCCTACACCCGATGAGTTACAGCGTTATCCAACTACGATGAATGCCCCGATTCGTTCTGCAGCATCTTCCCCCTGCAGACGACTCCTGCAGTTGCTCGGTGGCTCATCCTGTCAGCCAGGAGAGGATTTCCCCGCTCGCACGCCAACCCTGCTGGGCAACTCCTCCATAATAGGTCAGCGATTCCGCCTCTAGTTTTGAGCTGATAAAGGTTTTTTTTAGTATGGTTTTAGGGAAATACACAAGATGAGCACACCGATGTAAGCCCTTTGAGGAGTTATTTCTCCCAACAGGCTCCTGAAGAGGAAGAAATGACTGCCAAGTTTGGCTGCTGTTTTTGTGGCTGGTCTTTTCTTCCCCGGCACAAAGGTCGCAGCAGTTTGCCAGGAGGAACCGCAGCCGGCCTCCAAGCGGAGCCAGGTACTTCGCAAGCTGCTCTGCCCCTCCAGGAACCTCCCTCTGCCCATGTTTGCAGAGCGCTCGCGCTCGGCTGTGACCTTGAGGGCTCAAAGATCCGCTTCCGAGGAAGCTCCACACAGCCGCTCACTTTTCCTTTCCTAACCTGGCGTGAACTGTTCATGCTGAGCAGCCACGGAGGGTTCTTTAAAAGGCAAAGAAACCCCCCCAAGTGCCTGCACTGTTTGCTGGGCTGGGCTGCGCTTTTCCTCCTTTCCCACAGGTGTTTTTCCTTTTTGGAGATCCCCCGCAGCAGTGCTTTAATTTACACGACACGCAGCGGGACGAGCCGCAGAGCTACCAAGGAATATTTTTAGCCTCATCGAGCGGCAGCCCAACCGGAACGCAACCCGGATTTTTAGCAGAATTTATCACAGCCCAACCTTTGAGCTTCAATCCCGATCCATGCCTGCCCAAAAACATTTTCATTTTTACCAGCGATCGGGCAGACAGCCACCGAGCTCTGACGCCCCGCACCTTCCCGCTGACCTTCTCCAATGACACCGCTCGCAGCGCTCCATGTTACAGCGGCCTCCCCCTTCTGGCCGTCATCGCCCTGCTGCGAGAGCCCCAAAAACCCCAAACACGGGGCCCCGGAGCTTTGTCGCCGCTGCCTTCCGGCATTTGTCTTATTTGACCCACACGTAGCCCTCACAGCATGCGTCTGACAACGGTGACCGCCTGGATCACAGCTCTCGGATGCTGACTGAAAGCCTCAGCCTTAAGCAAGAGGACAATTTCACAGACTGCTTTCTTTCCCGAAAAAGGAAAACGATAACACAAAGACCTGTGAATCTGGGGTTTCCAGGGGGCATTTATCAATTACTGCTATGTTTCTTTCCAATGTCTTTGTCTCTGCAGAAAAGCTCACGTCTGCTGTCAGAACTGAGCGCTACACAACCAAAATCTCCCCTTTTTCCCCCAGAACTGGACAGCTGTGCTTACACAACACCCAAACCCACCCGGACCAGGAGGGGCGGGGGGTCGCAGGCAGAGGGCGCAGCACGAGGGGAAGGACGGGGGCGCGCACACACACAGGACACATTGCACCACTTCACCCCGCGAGCCAACAAACCCCGAACGACCCCAAACCCCCCCTATTTTCCCCCAAACCCCCCATTTCCCCCAAACCTACCCCCAGAGGCCAGCAGGGAGCTCAGACCAGGCTCGGCGCCCCCCTCAAGGGCCCCCCCGCGGCCCTCCGACCTCCCCAACCACACGGCCCCGAGCCCGCGGGCACCCCCGGACCCTCCCCGGTTCCCCCCGGACCCCTCCGGTTCCCCCCGGTGCCGGGCCTCAGCCGCGGCCTAGCCCCGGGGTCACGGCAAGGACGCGGCGGCGGCGGGTCCAGGGCTCACCCGCGGGGCCGAGGGGCCGGCGGAGGACGGCGGCGGAGCGGAGGACGGCGGCGGGGCGGCGGAGCAGGAGGCGGGCGGCGGCGGGCAGCATGGCGGCGGCGGCGGCACCGGCAGGACCGGGGCGCTCGGAGGAGGAAATGGAGGGCGGCGGGAGGGGGGGGGGGAACGGAGGCGGCGCGGGGACAAAATTCCGCGGGGACGCGGGGGGACGGCGTGCGCGGTCACGTGGGCGGGGAGGGAGGGGATGGGGGAGGAAAGGGGGGGGGGGGCTCGCCGCCATTTTGTGGTGGGGAGCGAGTGCCGCTGGGGGGAATTGTAGGATAACGTTACACCATGTCCGGAGCGGGAGGGGTCGTGGGTCCGGCTCCTGGCTCCACACACTGCCCAGAAGTCAAACCCTGTGTCTGAGAAACGCTTCTGTCTGCAAACAGTCCTCGATCTCCCACAGCGCAGTGCTGTGCCCACGTCCCTGCCCCAGTGCCCCACCGCCTCTGGGTGCGGAACCTTGCCCTCACGCCCACCCTGACCTCCCTGTCCCAGCTCCGTGCCGTTCCCTCGGGGCCTGTCGCTGTCCCCAGAGAGCAAGCTCAGCGCCTGCCCCTCCACTCCCCTCTTCTCTGGGATGAGCAAACCAAGGGACCTCAGCCCTCTACACACATCCTCCCTTCTAGACCCTTCACCATCTTCACAGCCCTCCTTCGGACACTGATAGTTTCATGTCCTTACACTCAGTGCCCAAACTGCATGCAGTGCTTGGGGTGAGGCCGCCCCAGCAGGGCAGGGCGATCCCTTCCCTCAAGCAGCGAGCACCGTGTGCCCAGGGCACCCCAGCACACAGCCAGCCCTTTTGGCTGCCGGGGCACGCTGCTGATTCAGGTTCCACTCACAGCAGCAGTTCTTGGCATCTGTCAGAGCTGTGCTGTGTCCCGGCACCCCTAGGGAATGGCGACCCATGGGGGGAAGGAGCCCCCTCCTGTCAGCATCGTCTGCCCGCCATTTGCCACCTGGCAGCCGGGCGAGCACCACGACAGCTCGGCCTCTCGGTGGGAGGCAGTGCCTCCGAGCCCTCCGAGCCCTCATGGCTGCCAGGGCCCACAGCTGCTTGGTGCTAAAGGCTTCCCATGGCTGAACACAGCCTGGCTTCCCCACGGGGAACCCCTGCTGCTGGGCTCTGTGGCAGTGGGTCTGGGCATTGCTGCCCCTGCGACAGGCTTGTGTGTGGTGGTCGGATGCTTGTGGTGGTGAAACCCATCGCATCCGCATCCCCAAACCTATACCAGCCCCCGGGGTGCTGCCTGCTGGTGTGGGGCTGTCCCTGCCATTACCCCTGAAGCCACCAGGCTCGCAAAATGACCCCAAAATTACTATTCGTGGGCACCTGGGGCTGTGCCTCCACAGCACACAATCCCCGCGCTGTTTTCACTCACAATGTCCCCTTAGGACCCAGTTGAGCCAGATGTCATCCTCCTGCTATTTATAAATGCTTCATATTTTGAGTTAGTCTTTTTTTTTTTCCCTTTTCTTTTTTCTTCTTTTCCTTTTTTTTTTTTTTAACTGTTTCCTCATGCAGGAAATCCTTGGTACGCAGCCAGCAACATGAGGCGTTTGAAATCCCCAGGCTCCTGTTGCCTCCAAGATTGCAAATTGCCTGCGTACAAAATCAATTAAAAATAATTTTGAACATTAACAAAATAATAAGGTGAAACGACTGACTTCTTTTTCCGTCTCTCCTTGCTCTTTTTCCTGGGAGCAATGTGAGATGGCAGCAGGATGAAGGACTCTTAGTTCTCAGCCTCATTTGTGCTTCGATCAGTGTTTACTAAGCAGTGCGGTGGCACTGGAGGGTGACGAGGGGCAAAACTGATGAGAGCTTAGAGAATCTCAGCTGGATACCAAAGGATGCAGGCCACAAAGCTGTTGAGGGTGCTCTGGGTGAATTGCACTTGTTTTATTTCCATCTCCCACTGACATAGGCTCCGCTCATCTGACAGAAAAGCTTTCTCAGCCCCTCTCCTTGGCTTGATGGGGAAGCCATCACATTGTTAAGGGTAAATAAATCTGCCCCCAAAGTCCTGCCATTGCTGGCCAGCATGTTAGGAGACCAGAAATCCTTGGCTGTGATCAGTGAGGGCAAGTCCGAGGCTTTGGGGGAACATCACCCTCTGTGATGTCCAGGACTCCTCATCTCTTTATACATAGTAGGAAGTCCTTCTTTAGCCCAGTTTAGGGTGGAAACCGGTGGGAGATGCTATGGGGTCTGTTCAGCCCCCTCCGCTTCTCATGTCCCCCCACCCCCCTATACCCCCAATCTCCCTGCACAGAAAAGCAAACAAACAAACAAAAAAACACAGACAAAAAAAAGGAAACAATTGATAATTAATGTTCAATTACACAGTGGCAGATCAGTGAAATGAATCAATCTGCAGCAGGGCAGATAAGAGGGAGCCTCTGGCCCAGAGGAGCAGCTGCTTGCTGAGGGAGATAACAAGGTCATTGCCAAACAAAACAGCCCTCTGCTTCCTCCTCCTCTTCCTCCTCCCTCCCTTGGTCTCCTTTCAATCCCGCTCCCAGCCAAGCAAAGCGCTTTCCAGGCGAGCCTTTGACAAAGCAGCATGCCTGCTACCCCCATCCCCAGCGTGCACTCAGCCGGTACCCACCGACCTGGTCCTGCCTGGGCAGGGTGCAGGGAACCGGGTGGCTTTGGGCTCGGCTGGTCCCCCACAACCCACCCCCTGCGCCCCCATCACCGGATCCCTGCGTGCTGGCAGGGGGCTGCAGTGGGGCAGATGGGGGCTCCAGGGGAAGCTTTGCCAGACTCTGCTGTGCCAGCGGGGGGCAAGCGGCTGCCAGGGCATGCAGGAGAGGCTGGCCCCGATCCCTCATCCCCCGGGGACACGGTTTGGCCAGGATCCCCCTGTTCTGGCTTGGCAGTCCCACTCTCCCCATGTCCATCTGTGCCACGGGCAGTCGCAAAACTGATCCCCCCATTTTCCCATAGGCATATTCCAGCTATTTCTAAAGAGCTTTTATTCTCGATTAGTTTCCTTTTACCCCTAGAAAAAGCAGGGGGCTCGCTCTGAAGGGCTTTCTCCGTGAGCCTCGGCAAGGGCTCTGCAGCCAAACCTACAAAGGCACAAGCTCCCCCTCGTCCCGGTGTCCGTCCAGCACGCAGCAGGAGACGAGCTGCCCGATGCTCCTCATCGCTCCAGTCCCTCGACATCAGGCTTTCGCCGTGGCTCTGGATCCTGCAAACAACTCCGGGAGAGTGAAGACCTGAATATCTGATACGAGAAGGATTATTTCATTTTCTTCTCTTTGGGGGCTGCTATTAAAATAAAACAAACAAACAAACAAGAAAAACAGTGCTCCAGGGCTCATTTCCTTGGCTCTCGGGCTGCAGCGGTGCTGGGAGGGGATGGATCAGCTTCAGGTATTTCAGAGAAAAGCAGAAAGTAGAAACAATGCCACATCGGAGGGGAGAGGGGAAACAAGCAGTGGGGCAGAGCAGGCAGGAAGCAGGGAGAGCGCGACCCACCCGCTTGTTTGTGTGTTATTCGGGATGAATCACAGGAGCCATGAGGCGCGGAGCCCAGCATTAATAAACCTGACAGCTCCTCTCCGGGCGTATTCGAAGCGGTTTTCATAATGAAGGTGTCACTCCAAGGGGCTCTGGGCAAAGCTGCCTCTCCTGATGGCTGAGATGTCTCGGTGTGGAGCCGTGCCGCTTTTCCCGGACTGGGCTAAAAGCAAAGGATGCTCTGGCTCTGCGGGAGTCCCGGGGGTCCACAGCCCTTTTCAGCAGGGAGTTATTTAGCAGGGGGGCGTGAGCAGCTCCTCATCCCTGCACGCAGTGCCAGGCAGAGGAAAAGTTTGGAGAGGGGAGGTTTTCCTGCAGGCAGCCCCCGACCTTGTCGGCAGTCACTGAAACGGGCAACTGGGAGGGGGGACAGGGCAGTTGTTGCATTGCCACTGCCCTGGGAGCAGCAGGATCAGCAGCCCCCAGGTGCATCCCCCGAGCCCCCTGTAAGCGGGAGGTGGCAGGTCAGTAGTGGCCCTCCGGCTGGCAGTCCCTGTCCCCCGAGCCCCACGGGCTGCTGCCGGGGCCGGCTCCCTGCAGCTTCTTGGGCAGCAGCTCCTCGCAGGGAGGTGGTGGGGGCCGCTTCTGCCCCTTGGCGGAGGAGCTCGAGGGGTCTTCTCCCGGCTGGCAGGGCTCGGGGGGCTGGTAGCCCGTCTGGTTGGGGTCCAGGGGGTCGCGGGAGAGCAGGATGCAGATGGAGGGGACGTTCTTGTGGACGGTCAGGTTCTGCGCCGCGCTGCCGGGCGGCGGGTCCTGGTTCTCCCAGACCTCCAGCAAGGTTTTGTAGCGCACCTTGGTGACCTGGTGGAGCCCCCCCAGCTTGCGCTTCATGATCTCCACGCAGGTGATGGTCTTGGTGACCGCCCGGCCGCAGCCGCTGAAGACGATCTGCCGGCTGCCCTTCAGCTCCATCTGGGCCATGGCGAAGCTCATCAGGTTCCTGATCTTGCTGCCCTCCTTCACCTTCATCTCCACCACCCCTGGGGGCAGGTCAGGGAAGGGCAGGGGGCTCTCCTCCTCTGACGTCCTGACCTTTCGGAAGTTCTCCATCCCGGCCGGGGCCGGGGGCTTGGCCGCCCCTCCTTGGGCTGCCATCGCTCGGCCCTTCCCGGTGGGCACGGCGGGCACCTAGCCCACCACTGGCCTTAGCCTGGGGGTGTCCCCCGGAGGGTGCGGAGCTGCGGGACCCCCCGGCTGCCCTCGCTTGTCCCCACCGGCTGCGGCTCTCGGCGACGCTCGGGCTCCTCCGCTCCCACTGCGGTGCTGGCTTCTGCCGCTCTTTGCTTCATTGTGGACTTCAGCAGCCCCCAGAGCTGCTCGGTGTAATTAGCAGATCCTCCCCCTCTCCCTCCCCTCCTCCTCCTCCTCCTCCCCTCGCTCAGCCTCCCGTGCCAGCACCCAGCCGCTGCCTCCATCCCTGCGAAGGCAGAGGGAGAAGCTCTCTGCTGGCTTCGCGATGCTCCCAGAGTCCTGCCCCCTTAAAGAGAACCTGGTCCCTTCCCTCAAGGGCACCGAGAGCTGCCCGCAAGCGTCAGCAGATGTCCCCTGTCACCTCCCACCTGTCCCCTGTCCCCCCCGGCCTCCACCCCGCTGCCCGGGGATCATTGCACAGTGGAAAGAGATGCCGAGTATTGCCTTGCGGCCAAATCTTATCGGCCTCCGGAGGACCCGGGATTGTTTTCACCTCGAGCAGGGCTTGCAAAAGTCGTAAATAAACAAACGGGTCTGCAAGCCCTGTCCCTGCCATCCCTAAAGCGGGTGGGAGCGGGCACCGCTGCTGGGACGTCCCCTGGTCCCGGCCACTAGCCTTGGGGGGCTAAAAGGGGCTGCAGATGCACAGGGGGACGCCCCGTGGTGCCAAAGGGGACGCCCCACGGTGACAAATGGGACACCACACGGTGCAAAGGACTGGGAGACCCGTGGGGATGGAGAGAAGGGGAGCGTCCTCTCCTAAAAGCAGCTGGCACCAGGAGGGGAAACTGAGGCAGGGCCACAACGACAAGGGCATTCTCACGTCAGATCTCTCTTCAGCCTGTCTGGGGTGGATTAAATCTTCTGGGGGAAAATGCCGCCCCAAAAAGATGCTAACCGCCCCTGGAAAATAAATAGGAATGATTTCAGCAACCGTGCACGCGGTAGGAAGGAAAGCTGCGGGCTGGGGCCAGATCCTGCCACCCGCGGTCCATTTTTTCGCAGCGCTCCGCAACGCTTAAAATGGAAATGAGCTGCGTTATTAGCAGCTCCATCGCTAATTACCATCCGAAGCCATTCATTACCCTGCCATCGCGTCTGCTGCGGGAGAGCAGCACAGTTATTCCACGCTGGGGAACAGCGGGATGGGAGAGGAACGAGAGCGGGAATGGGGGGGGAGGGGGAAGGAATTGGGTAAAAAAAACAGGGAATTGGTTAAGATGGAAAAGAGGCCGGTGGCAGGGGCAGAAACCCGAGCCCTGCCCTCCGCCTGCCCTCGCTATATTTTCTTTCAGCCGCTGAACGCGGGAGCAGCTCGGAAAGTTGGAGCACGCGATACGGGGACAGTCGGTGCCCATCTGCGCGTCACATCGGGGCGGCTCAGGTCTCGGTAGGACAGCTCCGGTGTGACCCCAAACCCTGACCCCACACCCAGGGACCCCTCTTGTGGGGTGAGCCCCTCCACCGAGCTGCAGCAGGATGGGGCAGGGGAGGCATTACACCCACAGGGCATCAATAAACCCCCGGGACCCCGACCAGCAGGCCCGGCAGCTCTGTTTAAGCTCAGCCCAGGGCTTCCCCCTTGGTTTGGGGTTTGTGGGGCTCCAGCTCTGGGGGCTCTGGGGCCTCCTGGATGGGAGCTCAGCCCGTGGATTGATCCAGGAGGTGCTCGGCTCTTGCTGGACCTGGCTGGTGGGGGTTTTGGGGATGAATGCTGTGTTTGGTAGGGGTGCCCTGCTGGCTTTGGGCTCCTGGCTGGCCCCGATTGCTGTCCCTAGTGTGCGTGGGTGCTGGCTGAGCTCTTACCCTTGCCTTCCCAGCCATCCTTTATGAGCAAGGAGAACCAGCGCTGTTCCCAGCGCTCTGCTAACAGCACTGACTCAGAACCACGGCAGCCTAACGCCGTGTGCTCATGCCCTAAAGCTCTGGGGCACCCGAAGCACCATTTCCATAGCAATGCCCCCAAAAGCGCAGGCTCGCTGAAGCACCCTGATGGCAACAGACCCCACCAGCCACCTTCTCAGCCCTTCCCGCCATCCCCAGCCTCCCAGGGACAGCGGACACCCTTGGTTTGTGTTTTTTTTGGTGTTTTTTGGTGTTTTTTTGGGGCTCAGCCCCACAGCACCCCTGACCCCACAGCCCCCCCCTCCCCTCAGGGCCCGCCGGGCGGCAGCGGGACCCTGGACAGCTCCCGAGCTCTCGCGAGACTTGCGGGCGGCGCCGTGCGTGGGGCGGCGAAATCTCGCGAGAGCGCGGCCGCTGCGGCAGGAGCGGCGCCGGGCGGCCGCCGCCACCCGCGACGGGCCCGTGGGGACGGTGAGGGGCGGGCACGGCACGGACACGGACACGGGTGGGCCCCGCCGGGACCTCGGGGTTTTCTACCACGCAGCCCCGGCCAGCGGGTCCGGGGGGAGCCCGCGGGGTCGCGACACGCGTGGGGAGCCCGCCGGGGACACGCGTGGGGAGCCCGCTCGCGACTGTCGCGATATGAGTGGGGGTGGGGACGGGTCTGAGGGTTGTGCTGGGGGCGCCGAGCCCACCCCAGCCCGCCTGGGGGACACGCGTGGGTGTCCTCATCCCCCCCGTGGGTGCCCCCCCCCCCCGTGGGTGCCCCCTCCCGTGGGCTCAGCCTCCCCGTGGCCAAATCCTCATTAATGAGGGGTTAATTAGGATTAATGAGGGGTTAATTAGAGTGTCGGCGTGGGCGGTGGGAGCCAGGTTTATCCCTGAGAAGAGGCCGTGGGGTGGGCAGGGAGCTCGGGGATTCTCCGGTTCCAGCCCCTGCCACAGGCAGGGCCCTGTTCTCCGCTGCCTTCCTCCACATCCCGCTTTTATTTCATGTTTTTTTCTCTTTCCTCCAGCTCTCACACAGCTCCCGACTCTTCTCCAGGTTCCCCGTGGAGTTCTCTCAGTTGAGAGCTTGCCAGCATGGCAGGTACGGGGGTGTCCGCAGGGACTTGTGGTAATTCCCGCTCGCTGCCCCTTCTTGACTCTTTTTTTTGGGGATTTTTCTTTTCAGAGAAAGCCAACAACTTCCCCCCGCTGCCCAAGTTCATCCCCCTGAAGCCATGTTTCTACCAGGACTTCGACGCGGAGATCCCGCCGCAGCACCGCACCATGGCCAAGCGGCTCTACTACCTCTGGATGCGTGAGTGCGGGCTGTCCTCTGCACGGGCTGCGCGTCCCCAGCCCCCAGACAAGGACATCGCTCCCCCTTCTGCCCTCCGGACCTTTGTGTCTCGTGCCCGCACCCTTTAGGGATGGGGTAGAGGTGCAACATTCCCTGGATTTCCCACCATCGTGGTAGAGGATTTGCTGCCAGCGAAGCCTCTTTGGGTTTCCTTTGCAGCAAGGGGCTTTCTCCACGGCCCCAAGCTCCTGGTGACCCCTCTGTGGGCTCCCCAAAGTCCTGACCCTCGTGCCCATGTCCGATGTGTGGGCTGGATTCCAGAGAGCCTTGCCTCTTCCTCTCTGCATGCGTGTGCCGTGCTCAGTGCTGAGAGCCACTGCTCTTCTCTAACCCCTTCAGCTCGCCCCGGTCTCTCTAACATCCCCCTGCATGCCAGGAGGGCTCCTGTAACCTTTCCACAACAACAAGGGGGGGAGAAAAATAGTTGTGCTTCCCTAGTGAAGCTGTTTTGGGGTGTTAAATCCCCCCCAGCTCACACCTGATGGCTTTTGGAGCTGTGTGTCCAGCCAGCTCTGTCTCCAGAGCACTTTCCCCCATCTCGCCCATAAACGTGGGCAGGATGAGTCCCCTCGGGGGGCTCTGGGGGGTCGGAACTGCCGCAGGGTTTCGGGATCACGCCGCCCTCCTCGTGCACGCTACTCTGCTCCCTCTGCGTGTGTGTGTGTGTTTGCAGTGAACAGCATCACCTTGGCGGTGAATCTCGTTGGCTGCCTCGCATGGCTGATTGGAGGCGGCGGAGCTGTTAATTTGGGACTGGCAATTCTCTGGCTCATTCTCTTTACGCCCTGCTCCTATGTCTGCTGGTTTAGACCTATTTACAAAGCTTTCAAGTAAGTGGTCACACCTGAGCCTGGCTTCTCACCAGGTTTGTTTTTTTTCTGGGAACTCCTACGCGGTGCTTAGCTTGAGGCACTGCCTGAATATTTGGGGAAATTCTGCTCTTCCTGCCCAGCCTTTTAGCTGTACTTCCTAACCTTCGCCGTGAGGCTGTTTGGGGCTCGGTGGGGGAGCCCTGCGTGGGCAGAGCGGCGAGGCGCAGGAGTTGATGGAACCCTCTTTTTGCAGGACAGACAGCTCCTTCAGCTTCATGGCCTTCTTCTTCACCTTCATGGCCCAGCTGGTGATCAGCATCATCCAGGCCGTGGGGATCCCTGGCTGGGGCGTCTGGTAAGGACCATGCTTCTCCCACTGCGGGCGTGCAGACAACTTCCACGGGTGCTTGGGCACCCAGCGGAGGTGTTTGTGCGTGGTGGGGTGGAGAAAAAAGGGGAAGCTGCCTCTCGGGGTCTTGACATCCCGGGCAGCCTCTCCCTTTGGGGAAGCTGGTGGCAGGAGCTGGGAGGGGTGCTGAGCATGGTGGCTTCCATCTCCTTGCAGCGGCTGGATTGCGGCAATTTCCTTCTTTGGGACCAACGTGGGGTCGGCCGTGGTGATGCTGATCCCCACCATCCTGTTCACGGGGATGGCGGTCTTCTCCTTCATCGCCCTCACTATGGTACGACGGCGGGGCGGTGGCGGTGGGGCACTGGGTGTGTGGTCCTTTTGTACCCTCTTTCCAACCTCCTCTCGGCTCCAGGTGCACAAGTTTTACCGGGGGAGCGGCGGGAGCTTCAGCAAAGCTCAGGAGGAGTGGACCACGGGCGCCTGGAAGAACCCGCACGTGCAGCAGGCAGCGCAGAACGCGGCCATGGGGGCGGCGCAGGGGGCCATGATGCAGCACGAGACGCAGTACTCGGCCACCCCCAACTACACCTACTCCAACGAGATGTGAGCCGCGGGGCTCCGTCCTCGGGAGGAAAGCACTGGGGGAGAAGGAGGAGGAAGGCTGAGTCGAGTTCCTGCAGCTGTTTCAGAAAGCCAGAGCGAACCATCATCTTTCCCTGTTCCTTGTAACAGAATCTACTTTTTTTTTTTTTCCTCTTTTCCCCATCATCACCTCGAGCTCTTTCTCTTTTATTTCTCTTTTCTTCCTCATTCTGAAGAGGCTGTGAGCTGACCTGCAGGACTCTTGCTGTGCGTGATAGTACGTGTACATTCCTGTGTCTTCTTTTCCCTGTGAAATAGTGCACGGTGGTGATTTTTTAATTCCTGTGGTGATAGGTGTGTGTTAGAACTACATCAGCCAAAAGCCCCCCAAAAGGGAAAGATTACAAAATAGTGACCAGCACCCATCTCCCCCCAAATAAGAGCTGAACTACAGGTTTCTGACGTGTGAGTTTTCTTTCACTTGGTAGTATCCAGCCATTTCCCAGTGTCTCAGCAAGGGCAAGCAATCCTGGGAATTCTTTTCTTCTGCTTTTTAACTAGCAGGTGGCTGATTTAGCCATTTAAAAAAAGCTGTTTTAGCTGCTTTTTAAAACAGGAGAGAGAGAACCCTTCAATCCCGCTGTTGACATGCTGGAAGCCAAGAGATTCCTAATCCAATCCCTGGCTCAGGATCTCCATCCACCTTCTCTCAGTGTGTGGTGTTGTAAATGTGTAGTTTACATTTTGCAGTGGAAGAGCAGTATTATTTTTGCGTGGCTGCAGGTGAGAGCTGCTGTGTGCATGGGTGCGTGCGTGTTGGGGAGTGAGGACAGGTTTTCTCCGGGGGGTGAGACCAGCCTGGTCCCGTATCCTGGACCTGTTTTCTAAAGGCTTCTGTTTCAAAACTAAAACTGGCAGAGTGTTTCTCGTGGGACCTATTTTTGGTGCAGTATTGCCACCCCACATACAACCAGCCCTGCCGATTCTGTAAGTAATGAGGCCAGTACTTCTCCCTGTTGGCTCACAGCTCTTCAGGGAAGCTCTGGGCTGGTGGGAGTGACTCGTCCTTGCTCGCACTCCTAAAAAGCGCAGTGAAACTTGGCTGTCTGGCTCTATTAGGATCCTTTGCAAGAATGAGACTTCCTGGTCCACCAGCCCCCATATCCTGCCCAGTTTGGGCAGGTCAGGCTTCCAGTGAGGGGCTTGCAGGGAGGCAGCAGGGCTCAGGGCTGGTTTGTAAATGGGAGCAAATGGACACTGTGGGGCAAGAGGAGGGAAAGCTCCTTCTCAGAGATGCTTTTCAGACTCTAAATGCACTTTAAACAACCATTTTTTTCCTCCAAGTCCTAGAAAAGCAGCCCAAAAGGGAATGCAGTCCTTTGGCTCCAACACCTCCTGCCCCACAGGTGCCCCGAAGATGCTGGCGCTGCAGGTGCTGTGCCCTTGCCTGCCCCCACCAGCAGTTCAGCAGTGCCAGGATGTGAGGTCTGCCCACGGGGATGGCACCAAACTGGAATTTATCTTAATTTTTTTTCCCAGCAAAGCACACCAATAATAGTTTCCTTTCTAAGAGTATCACTTCAGTCATTTGGCAGTAGGTAGTTGTCTCTTGACAAGACTAAAATGCATCTAATGATAAAATGCCTGTCTGTGTATGTGTGTATATATATGTATAAACTGTAAGGAGAAAAGTAATCCGTTGCTGAGCCTATTATGTACTTAATCAGGTTTAAATATTGTGCAATTCATTTCTAGCTAGCCTAAAACTTACTATGCCAAATCACGTGTTCTGTCATCCATGTCTGCAAAATAATGAAGTGATTTCACCTTTTGCGTTTATATTAAGCCGCATAAATGATACCTGTAACGAGCTGTAACTAACAGACATTGCTTCAGCACCTAACCCTCCTCTCCGATGTGTCTCCTCTGTGCAAGCGTGACCCCTCGCTGGCGAAGTGCGTGCCTTGCTCTGGTGGAAGCTGGCCATGGCTCCATGGCTTCCAAAGTGGTTCTCTTTAATTAGCTGCTGTGTTAATGGGGGGCAGCCTTGGTTGTGAGCTGTGGCTGAGCTCGTCCCTGTCTCTCCTTCCCCACTGATTATCTGATAATGAGAGGGATGCCCACAAGATGTCACTTTCCAGTTGTACTGGGGAAATGTGGGGAGGCCATGCACTCACCCAGCTCTGCTTCGCCTTTGGGGTGCCAGGAGTAATCCTGCACCCTAGGGCTCTGTCCCTGTGCCCTTGCCCTCATTTCCTCCCTGTATGCTTCTCATTTTAACCCCCAGCAGTGAATTTTTAACCCCTAGCAGTGAATTCTCTGCCTTGGAAATACATCGACTGTCACCATGAGCCAGCGCTCGTGCTGGGGCTGACAGGACACTCCTCGCCACGTGGCTTGGGGCTTTGGAGTGGGAAAATGCAGCTGGCCAGCCTGGAGCTGCAGCTGGGTAGGGACACAACAACCGTGAGGGGCTGCTCCTGGCCAAGGAGCCAGGCTATGTGCTGTCACCAGAAAATAACCCAAGCTTAATAACGCCCAGGGCTGGGCACCAAAACCTTTTGCCTGGCAGAGTTTTGGTTGACAGTCGGCTGAATATGAGCCAGCAGTGTGCTCAGGTGGCCAAGAAGGCCAACAGCATCCTGGCTTGTGTAAGAAGCAGTGTGGCCAGCAGGTCCAGGGAAGCGATTGTCCCCCTGTACTCTGCTCTGGTGAGGCCGCACCTCAAGTACTGTGTTCAGTTTTGGGCCCCTCACTACAAGAAGGACATGGAGGTGCTCGAACAAGTCCAGGGAAGGGCAACGAAGCTGGTGCGGGGTCTGGAGAGCAAGTCTTACGAGGAGCGGCTGAGGGAGCTGGGATTGTTCAGCCTGGAGAAGAGGAGGCTCAGGGGCGACCTTATTGCCGTCCACAGGTACCTGGAAGGAGGCTGTAGCAAGGTGGCGGTTGGTTTATTCTCCCACGTGCCTGGTGACAGGACAAGGGGGAATGGGCTAAAGTTGCGCCAGGGGAGGTTTAGGTTGGATATTAGGAAAAACTTCTTTACGGAAAGGGTTGTTGGGCAGTGGAATAGGCTGTGGTGGAGTCACCATCCCTGGAGGTCTTCAAAAGACGTTTAGATGTAGAGCTAAGTGATATGGTTTAGTGGAGGACTAGTTAGCATTAGGTCAGAGGTTGGACTCGGTGATCTTGGAGGTCTCATCCAACCTAGACATTCTGTAATTCTGTGAAAACAGAGGGCTTTGGGACTGGGAGAAAGCGGGGTGTGCGGGGTGTGGGTCACCAGAGGGGGGTGTGGTGTTGACCTACAGGGCCCTGAGGCTTTTACTGGTGTACGTTTGTATTTTTGGGAGCCCGCTGAGCACCGCCTAGGCCCTGAAGGCCGGCCCGGGCCTCATGGCGGCGCCGGGGACTACATTTCCCAGCGTGCCCCGCGCCTCCCGGTTGTGTCCCCGTTCCGAGGGCGGGGAGCGGGGCCGGGCCGCAGGTAGGCCGCGGGGCGCCCCGTTTGTGTCCCGCAGGCCGCCGGGGCTCCTCCCGGCCGCTTTCGGCCTCGGCAGCCTTTAGAAGCGGTTCTCAGAGCTAAGGAGCCGCCTGCTTTCTGCTCCCTTCTCGCTTAGCTCCCCAGGGCTGTGAGGGTGGGAGGGGGGAGCGGTCCCTCTAACGCCAGCAGCCCTCACATCCTGTTTCCTAGAGTTCAGGTTGGGGATGTCTGGGTGAATTAATTGTTACTTAATAAGTGTTTTCATATCTGCGCAGTTTGTGATAGCTTTAATTTTCATTAGGTAAGCACGTGAAGTTTTGCTGTGGTATCAGACCACCCTAGCCACAACATACACTGAACATCCTGCTCTGTAATTTCTCGTGGTAAGCATTGCCTGGAAGGTCATGCAGAAATCATGCTCCTATCCTAGCTGTTTATTTGCCTTTTTTTTTTTTTTTTTCCAGCCACACTGAGAAACCCCAGGGGCCTGAGCACAGCGTATGAATTCCCAGTGGAGCGTGGAGAAAGGATGTGCGGCTCCCTTTGTGCCTCGGCTGAGGGGCTGAGGCAATTAGCGAGGATCTCCGTGCTTGTGCGTCTCGGTGGCTCAGGCTGCTGTAGCTGTTGCATGAGTGTGATCTGAATCGCCCCGTGAAGGATCCTAAATTAAACTTGGATCTGAGTGAGCTCTGGGAATGACCAAGAGGAGAATTCTCTCCAGGGAACCCAGCCTCCAACGTCCAAGCTGGTGCGTAAAATAAAGCTGGTGTTAAGATTTTTTCCTTCCTCTCTTTTACCCAGAATGCTTCCAAGTAACTTCCTCTGAATAATGAGGTTAGTTTGACTGAATCCTGGTGTGATGCCTTCACTAAAGTACAGTTTTCATATGTTTTAAATAAGAGAGTTTGTTCTTTGTTAGTTTCAAGACTTGTTAAATAGAGACGTTCACGTGGATTCTGTACAGGAATGCTTTTCTTTGACAGAATACTTGTGAGTGATTTATCATTAGTGATTTATCCGTGTGGTAATGGCTCAGAGATAGCAGAAGACCATCCTGAATCGTCTCTGCTTGCCACACACGCCTTCAGAAACAACCTCTAGGCCTGTAGGTAGCCTTGGCTGGCACCGGTAGATGAGTGAGCGGTTCTGGCTTTCACATTCCTGCAGCGTTTGCACATGGTGGCTGGTTTGGTTTACATTTTATTCACAGTTTGGGTCTTTTTTTGCCCCATCTACAAAGAGTAATTCCTAGTGCTACTGTAAATATGTGTTAATGTGATGGGCAGTACAACGCTAATGCTTGCCTGAGGCCCCCCAGAATTTTTACTTCCTAAAATGTCTCCCTGCGTTTATTCTTCTCCATAGAGCGTGAAGGGAGCACAGCTCAACTGTGCTGCATGTCTTGCCTGCAGTCAGTGTGAAAGGTATAGTTATCGTAAATTCTGTACCATGTCCACCACACGAGGGCATATTCCTGTTCAGGGGGCGGTTGGCTTTACCAACAGCAGTCGAGCCTGTGTAGTTTCTGGCATTGTGTTTACTGTTATCCCAGAGAACCTGTACGTAAGGAAAATGGGAGGAGTCTGGCTACTCCTGTGCTTAAAGGTGTGCCAGTACTTAAAAGCTTTGTGGGCTGGGGCCTGAATGTTCAGTATCAGACCGAGTTGCTCTGAGTCCTGCATAGCCCATGCTTAGACCTGTGTCTTCGGGAGTACATTGTTGTTAGAACCCTGCTGCGCTTGTCTCAGTGCTGAAATTCCTTGTTGTTTTTTTTGTGCTCCTAGAGTTTGATTGGACCATGGAGCCCTTCTCACGTCTAGAACCAAAGACAACTGCAGAAATGAGTTCGTCTGTGCCAGAGACAAAATTCCGTGTCCTGGTGGGTGTGACGGGAAGCGTGGCTGCCCTGAAGCTGCCTCTCCTCATCTCTGAATTGCTAAAAATCCCTGGGGTGAGTAAATCTTATTGGCAGAGCTGGTGTTACCTTGCTTTTTTGGTTTCCAGGAGAGACCAAATGGCTTCTGCTGAAGAGTTCCTTCTGGCATCGAGCCCTTTAGTTTGAAACTTGGGACAGGTTCTTTCTGCTTTTAAAAATCAATATTTCTTTTCCTGTTGTTTCTTACTTCTCTATGCTTGACCTTTAGCTTGAAATTAGGTTTAAAGGGCAGTGATTATTCCTGGATACTTCCCCAGGCAGCCCTGGCTGCAGACGCAGGTGGACGCTTTTTGGAAACTAACATTTTTAATTAGGACCCTGCAATTTTCAGTAGCTGAGATGTGGGCTTTACAAAGACGGACGCTACCGTCTGACCAGCAAAGGGCAACCAGATCTTGTAAAAACAGGAGATAGAAGCCAGTATGTGTGTCTGTGCATTTTTATTTATTTTTTACCTCGAGTGTGTTGTCAGGAGTAGCACAGGTGTCCAGCAGAGGCCACTAGTGACTAGCGTCAGGGAAAGAAGCGTGGTAACTGCTTTAGAATAAAGTTAGAGGAGACTATAGAAGCCTTGAGCTTCTAAGAAGCGAGGCGTCTGTTTTGGAGCAGCAAAATGAAAGAGGAGCAGGAGTGTGCACTTAAATATCCACGTCTCTTGGTTAGAATACCAGCTGACTGTCCTTTTGAAATGATTTTGACCTGAAATAATTACCGAAGCCAAAGGTCCTAGCTTGGAGCAGGAGGGTGAAGCCAAATGGTGCCGAGGAAAGGGGTGACCAGCCCAGAGCCAGCTCCAGCCGTTGTCCTCTTCTTAGCAAGGGATGCAGGGCAGGCATCCCCTGGTCCTCTTGCCTTGGATCCACTTCACTGTGGTCTCTTTTCCCTTGCTCCTGGTGCTGGGGACACCCTTTGCGGGTGGCAGGAAGAATGCAAACAGTCTGCTGTGGGAATCGAGATCAGGCACGTTCCTGCTCTGCGAGCTTTTGATGCGTAATTAACAGCCGCAGATGGCCGGTCCTAAATTCTGCGCTCTGTGACGTCTGTTGCAGTGTTAGGCTGTGTAGCATAAAAAATAAAAGATGAGTACCCAGCCTGTCCAGGAGCTTGTCACATCAGATCTGTTAGTTAAATTTATTTCTTTACTCAGTTCTGAGTTCTGTGATTTTGCTGCTTGATTGAAAGCCTGGTGGGTGAAGTCAGCGTAATGTCTCCATCAAGTCTAAGGCCTGCTGCATTAACTGGCAGAGCAGACCTTGGGGAAGCCGTCGGTGGGAGCAGGACAGAGGCGGAGGCAGGCTTTGATACCAGAAGAGATGCAGGCAGAAGTTTGAAATGGGAGTAGTTTAAAATTGACATTTCTGCTAAAATGGTTGTCAGCCAACCACTTGGCGGCACGATTTTGCCCCCATTAAGCTTTAACGTGTCCTTGAGGCTGGTAATTGACACGGCTGCATGTTGCTGCCTTTTAAGCTCTCTGAACATCTAGGAAATCAATAGGGCATCAGCTTACACTTTGCAGCTTTTTACCTTTGCCTCTTTTTTTTTTATTTTTTTGTGAGGAGACAGCGCGCAGCGTGTTGTCAGGACACCTGGGGAACTCGTGGCTGTGCTGGACTCACGCGCGTTGTCTCAGCCTGATCCCTAGTAATTTGGGTGGCCTCCAGGAAAAGAAGGCCAAGAAATCACACCGATGGGACATCAGGTAGTTAATAAGAAAGGAAAAAGCAAACTTCTTCCTGGGTGACAGCTATTGTTACTGAGGCTTCTGGATGTCATCCGGCCTTGGAGGTTTGAAGCACGTTGTGCAATTTCAGTGCGCTGTGAAGCTTGTGAGTGGGGCCAGAGAGATTTAGAGCTTAAGCAGAGGGATATCCACAGTCAGAGGGTGTGCCAGGTAAATAGAAGGAAAAACTATGCAGGCTAAAGTGCTCCTGAGAGCACTGATCTCTTTCCAACATAGCTGGAGGGACTTGAAACACTTGCAGAGAACAAGGGATCCAGGAGCCCACCGCAGCAGAAAACCTCAATCAGAGAGGGTAATTAAACTGCTAGGGCAGCTTTCCTGGGGGAGTGGTGGGGTTACGGCCACGCAGGGTCCTCAAACAGCCCCCTGCTGAGCTCTGCCTTGTAGTGGGTTGGACGCAGCTCTTGATAGCCAGCCGTTCCATCGTCCTGGGCTTCAGCTTTGAAGAAACAGGTATTTATTTTTTTTAAGACCAGAGATGGTTATGAAACTGTCTTAAAAAAATAATCAGAAAAGCAAAGTGGATTTTTTTGCGTCCTTTTGCCTTTTGACCAGGTGTTTCTGGTCTAGGTTAGAGCGTTTTGGATACCGGCACAATTGAAGCAGCAAGGTACAAGATCTGTCATGAGGCTGATGCAGCTGCATCGCCTCAAAATCCTTGTATTGTTACTGTGTAAATAAGAAACGTTGCTGGTGAGAACTTTTAGCGTGGATGCAGCCTGGTGGTATCATTTCAGAGAGCAGCCAACCCCCTTTAAACTCTTTGAAATCACCAAACAAATAATATCTTGCAGCCTGCGAGGTTAACACCTCCTCGAAGCCCGAGGGATGGCAGAAAGCAGCATTAGCACCTTTGGTGGCGTCGCTGCTTGGCTCCAAACAGCTTTCTGCGAGGTGAGGCCCATAGGGACGCGACGTGGTTGATTGCTGTGAACGTGATCTCCCCACTCGAAAGCAGCAGAAGCGCGGCTGTGCTTCCGAGCCAGGACTTCCTGAAAAGGAGCAGGCACCTCACGGGAGCTGGGAGCTGCTGGTGTAACAGAACCACCGCGTGGCTTGTGCCGTGAGCTGGCTCGGGGTGCAGACCACGGTCAGAAGGGGGTGATCATGAGGAAAATAATTATTTCCTCACGGTTATCGGTGCTGCGAGGTGCGTCCTGAATTACCAGTGGTTCTGGAGCGCTCCCTTCACGTGGTGAGCAGAATGTCGGCCGGTTTAGGGTCTGTCCTCTGCAGGAATTGCAGGGGGGGAGCTGCACGTGCCACGCAGGTGACAGGCACGTGCGGAGCAGGTCTGACGCTGGCTCTGCGTCGTGGCTGATCCTGGCGCGTGCAGAACGCCTCTGTGTGACCAGCAGCCGCTTGTGGCACCTGTCAGAGGCACAGCATTGCTCGTGGGAAGTGCAGAAACTGGGGCAAGCTCCACTTTTTCCACCTGCTAAGATTCCTGCAGGAGGAAATAAAAGGATCTCCTGTCATAGGCCCCTGAGCGCCTGCTAACTGCGTGTCAGGCGTCCAAGGGGCGTGCTGGGACTGCCCCAGCGCACGCCATGTCCCTGAAGGCTCAGCTGGCTTCCCGTAAGGCAGGCAGGTTTGGCTGGGAGTTGGGAGAGAACCCTCAGGCACCCTACCCAGTTTCTTTTTCCTTGTGCGAGCCACAGGAGCCCTGTGCTGTGAACGTACCTGCGCAGAGCTTTTACTGTTTCCAGCATCTTTCCCTGATTGGCGCAGCAGCTGGAAGGCACTGCCCCAGCTTGCTGCCCTTGGCTGGACCAAGGTGGGTTAACGGGGTTGTAAAAATAGTGCCTGGCAGTCTGTAGCCACCTCCCCACCTTTGGCAGTACCTCCCTTGTGAAGAGAGAGGGGCAGGGGTGAAAGAAATGGAGGCAGAGAGAGGAATTAAAGGGAAAAATAGAACGAAGACCAAGAAATCGTGCTGCTGCTTCCAAAGCAAAGGCTCTGCCCGGCAGACAGGGCTCTATCACTTTCGTAACAGGCACGGTAGGCACAGGTCAGCCAACATCTTGCTGCTTCAAAAACACCCCGGGGAACAAGAGGAGCTTTGAGCCACTGCTTATGGAGCCTCGTTCGGCAGGGATGGGCTTGCTCTGCCTGGTGGTGTCCCAGCTGCCAGCTGCTCCCCCAGCAGGACTCGTGGCGGCTTGGCCACGCGCTTCCTCTTGGCTCCGAGTGTGGGAAGAGCGATCCTGCAGGGCCGTGCGGGCATGCCACCCCTTTCTGCGGTGGCTGAGGGAAGCCGCTGAGGCAGGGTGCTCTGCTGCTCCCTTCGGCGGGCGTTTCCTGATGAAGGGGCACCTTGCGTGGCGCTGCGCTTTGCTGCTCCGCACCGTCCCTTTGAAGTTCTGCGTGGATCTTCCTCTCGGTCCCAGCTGTGAACTGGCCGTGTGAGCAAGTTTGGCAGGCGGTGACTGATCACCTGCCTGCTGCTGGGTGATGAAACGAGTCTTGGGCCCCGTGAGCACCTCCAGCAGCCTGACCTTTCAGCTCGGGGTAGGTGCGCTTAGCGCACGTGCACGCAGCAGGGGAACGGCCTCTGCGGATCCGCAGATCTGTCAAAATCTTTGCTGCTCAAGCCCTCCTCCTCCAGCCAGCTGTACTGGATTGGCCTCAGGGCATAACTGTTGGTCTGTCTTTTTGCTTTCTGCCTAGCTGGAGGTGAAGGTGGTCACTACTGAGAGAGCAAAGCACTTCTACAACCCCCGGGAGATTCCCGTCCCCCTCTATAGCGATGAAGACGAATGGCAGGTGAGTAGTTCTACCTCTGGAGAGGGCAAGGGCTCCTCTCCCGGCCCCTCCAGCCTCGTGTTTTGCGATTCAAGTCGTTTCATCATGCACTTGGGCCTTTGGCTTCCTGCTTTGACCAACGGGTCCTGCTGCAGCAGAAGGCAGAGCTCGCGGAGGTTTTGCTCCGTTCAAGCGCTGAACAGCAAATGGAAGCGTTCCTCCGCGTTTCTTCACAAGACCTCATTCCTTAGATTCTTGGCCGAGGCTCACCTCTTTGTTGGAGTGCTGCGTGCTCTGGGGCAGGGCTTTCAGAGGGGTGAGCGAGGCAGCCCTGGCTGTACGGGGGTTTGGTACCGCCCTAGCAGGCTCGCAGCAGGCACTGCGGGTAGAAGTGGTCTCTCACCACCCTGGGCTCAGCAGCTCTCTGCAGCGCTGAGAGGAGCATCAGGAAACGTCAAGAAAGCCACTGCAAAGTGGCGGTGAGGGTGTCAGCTGCTTGCCGTGACTCATACTTGTCAGGAAGGCAACAGCTTCATCCTCCTTATCGCGGCCTATTCTAAATCTGCCCGCACCGCTGACAATCACAAAACTACCCAGGCTGCTTCAGAGCTCGGCTCGGTGTCCGGCTGGGAAACCTCAGCCACCGCTGCATGCGTGCTGCAGCTTCTCGCTCTGCGTCTTCTGAATCCGCCTGCGCCTCGGGAGAGAACCAGAGCTGGCGTGTGCTGTGTCTGAGCCGGCTGCGGGGCCGCATCTCTTGGAGAGTTTTGTGCCTGCTGCAGTGTCCTGCTCTCGCCCCTGTGGCTGTAAGAGATGTTCTCCTGGTGGCAGCGGGGTGCGTAGCTCAAAAGGCATCCGCGCTGATGTGTGCATGTGGAAGAGATCAGTCTGTCATTCTTTGAATTTTAGCAACGTGCTCTCAACTTGACTTTTTTTCCACCAGTTTTTCCCTTCAAACCAGTTATGGATCAGCACGCCCCGCAGGATCCGCTAATAACAGCGGCTGGTGGCATCTTTTTGGCTCTTCTCCATAGAATTATCTTCTCTTGAATGTGCTTTTGTTGATGTGCTTTGAGAGATTCTGGGATGGAGAGACGTATAAACGTCGACATTTGTTTTTCTGTACATTTTCTCTCAGCTTTGCAGTCCTGATGTGAGCGCGAGCTGATCTCCCCGTTAACAGTTCTCTTGCAGATGCGCTCACACAGAAGCGTTGCTTTCATGTGGAGGGGGCAATGGCCAGGAAGCCCTCCGGCTGGTCTAGAAGATCAGCAGAGGTCTGTGGGTGCCAGGATGCTGCAGCTGCAGGCAAAGCTATTCAGGAGGAGCCCTCTGTGGCTGTAGAGGTGCGGGTCAGGCTCCGTGGGCTGGAAAGCAGACGTGGAGCCTTTGTAACGTGCCCTGCTGACACCGGGGTAGCAAATAAGCCCGCTCAGCATGCCTGGGAGATGCTCTATTTTGAAAATAAAACTACAACCTTCAGCACTTGTAGGAAAAATAAAAGCGAGTGGAAGAGCTGGGAAAGGTGTCGGGGAGCACCGGCTTTCCGGGCGCTGCCTTGTTGTGGTTTCCAGTGATCGGAGAAGGAACGGCTCGTGGCCCTGACACCTGCTGCTGGGGCTGAGTGCTCTCTGGGGGTGAAGCACCCGGCGCTGCCTGCTGCTTCTCTTGGTGCTGTCTCACTTGTATGTGCTCTTAGGCAGAGCAGGGACCCCCCCGAGCTTTACTGAGGATACAAGTGAGCCCCGAGGATAGAAGTGCCTGGCTGGCCACACCTAATCCCTCCCAGAGGCTGCCCACAGGACTGCTCCCTGCTCGGCTGTGTGGCTTTACTTTGCTCTGAGCGTGCTTCCTAACTGAGAAGGGGTCGGTTAGGGGCCTGACCCTCTTTAAAAGCCAGTGGGTGGATTCAGAGTGCCTAGAACACATTAAAGTGGTGTAAGGCTTCTACATCACGCGGGTTCCCCGCAGAGATTTCCCCTGGTTGGGTCCTGGCTGGGGCTGGTTGGCTGCTGGGATGCAGCGGGCTTCTCAGATGCACTGCACCTTACGGGAGCTTTGATGCTGGGCATCTGTGAAGCTGGGGGACGGTGTGGATGGAGAAAGCTTTTTGCTGGGAGCTGCCCAGGTTGTTGGGTGCACAAATTATAGGCTGTGTGGGGAAACTGCCCCTTAGCTGTGCTTCCTAAACGCTGCTGCCCTGCAGCCTTCGCTGGAGGAGGTGGGAAGTCAGAAACGGGAGTGCTGTGGCTGCAGTCCCCGGTCCCCCCGCGCCGTCAGGTGTTGCTGGATGTGCGAATAACGAAGCTGAGCCTGCAGCCGCTGCCGTGGGCTCGGTGCAGTGCCCGCTGGTCGCTGTGAGGCTTCACTAACCTGCATCTTGTCTCCTCCCCAGCTGTGGAAGGGCCGCTCGGACCCAGTCCTGCACATCGAGCTCAGACGCTGGGCCGACCTCATGCTGGTGGCCCCTCTCGATGCAAACACCCTGGCGAAGCTCGCCACCGGGATCTGTGACAACCTGCTGGTGAGTAACTGCGGCTCTGCCTGAGAGCAGCCCCTCTGTTCCCTCCCCTCCCAGCGCTGGTCTGTCTGACCTTCCTTTCATGGAAATTCCTGTGCTTCGGCAGCGTCAAGATTTGCATGTTCTGCTGCCAGTTCGTATGCTTGTCTCTCTCTTCTGCCAGCGTGGTTCCCCTGATCCTTCTCAAACACCCGTTCTTTCCTTTCCTGACCTCTATTCCTCTCCATTCCTGGGCTATCTCGGTGTCTTCCCTTGTTTCCTAGTCCCTCTTTTGTGCCTATCCTGCTTTTTCTAGTGGATGATTCTTCTCTCCTTCTACCTCCACCCTCTCTCTGTCGTGTTCCCTCTCTCTCTGTCATGTTTTTTCTCTCTCTCTCTCTCTGACTTTTGAGTTCCTCTCTGCATTTTTTAGATGTAAGCTGGAAAGACACCTGCGAGATCAGATAAAACTGTTTACTTCCTGCTACCTCACCTCCTCCCTCACCTAACTGCACAGCACAGAAATTCAAACATGTGCACACTTAAGTACCTTCCAGTTTCAGCTATGGTATTTTTTTTGCTTGTTCAGGCTTGTTTTTCTGCTACTAAAGGTGCTCTGGCTCAAAGACTGAGCAGAAACTATTAAAAGAGAGCATGCTTCTCAGTTCGGCGATCAGGAACTTCTGCGTAGCTTCAGCGCTTTGTGTCGAGCCATCAGCAGGAAAGGTCGTACGTATGAAGCACCTGCAAGGTCTGCCAGGAAGCCGCAGAGGTGCACATGCTGCGTCACCCCTCGGTAACGCAGGGAGGAGAGATTTAGGGACGGAGGCAGCGCATCAGCTCTGCCTGGGGAGCCCTGCGTGAGCAGCTTAGCTGTCTAGGTATGAACGAGTGCCCACAAATGAGCGAAGTGCACCCAGAGCTACAGCCCTCGTTTGTCTGAGCAGCTCTCTGGAGATCTGGGGAAGCCAGAAAGAGCTGGGAGAGGGACAAGCGACGTCTTGTCCTGCTGAGTCCCCTTTGTACTGTAGCCAACAGAGGAACAGCTCAGGAAGGGTGTTGGGGACACGGCTTCACAAACCCCAGCCAGTCCTGGGTGGTTTGTGGAGGGAAGAGGTGGCTCCCCTAAAGAAAAGCCAGTGCTGGAGGCGTTGGTTAGCAAGTTTGAACAGATTCTAGCAGACTTCCCCTGTGCCGCGAAGGGTTCAGATCACAGGGCATAAAAAAGGATGGGCAGCCTGCTCCGGAGGGCTCTGAACTGAGCAGAGCCCCCGCACCAGGGACCCGAGGGAGCTCCCTCTGCATCCCTGAGCTGTCAGGGCTCGGGAAACTGAAGGGCATTGCACTGCTTAAGAGCAACCACCATTTATCTTTCTAAGGAGATGAGGTGACAGCAGCTTATCTGGAAGCTGGATGTTATTGCGGCCTCCAATGTGAGCCTCTGCAGCACGCGGGAGCTGCTGGGTGGTTTGTAATCTACCAGCATCTTCTGCAGCGGCGCAGATAGGGCCGTGTAATCCTCCCCGTGAAGGCTGGAAGCAGCGGCGCTTCCCTTGTCAGCCCCTGGGGATCCAGTTGGCGTGCTGTTTGAGGAGATTGACTTGCCAGCTTTTGCTGTTTAGCTCTACAGCTGGCTTATCTGAAGCGTTGCCTGGGGATTTCTGTGTAGCTGATAGGATCTGTGGCCACCCCTCAGCTTCTCTTGGTCTCCCACAAGGGCTGGCTGCGTGCATCGCGTTCCAGCGTGCTTTGCTGCAGCGACTGGGATGTCTTGCTTGGCTCTGATCCGGCGGAGGATGGAATCTGTTCTCTTTGTAGCCTCCCTCGTCCTCCTTGCCTGTCAGAGAGGAGCTCTGCTGGAATGTAACACAAATTAGTAGCAGCCCCGTGGACCCGCTCACGGGTTAGTCCAGCTGCGCTGACAGATGGATGCTTTTGGCCCTCTCGTGATAGCCGGGCTGGGAAAGCGCTTCTGTGCAGCAAAGAGGTGAGACAGAACGAGGAAACAAAACATCCCAGAGCCCAACCTCTTGGCTTCTTTTGCAGACTTGTGTCATCCGTGCCTGGGACCTGCGCAAACCTCTGCTCTTCTGCCCAGCTATGAACACAGCCATGTGGGAACATCCCATCACGGCTCAGCAGGTGGAGCAGCTGAAGGGCTTTGGCTACACGGAGATCCCCTGTGTGGTGAAGAAACTCGTGTGTGGAGACGAAGGTCAGTCCCGTCGCATGTCATCTGACTCTTTTGCTGCCCCTAATATCCTGAAGGGAGGTGCCCTGTTCTTCCGCCCTGTGACCTGCAGGATGTTGGGCTGCAGAGAGCAGGTGCTCGTTGCCAAGGTTTGTATGAAGAAGGCGAAACGTTGCCCTGTGCTCGCTGGCACCTATTATTCTTCATTAATCTTTCAGCAGTCTCATGAGACCATCCAAGCCAGGCTCTCAGCAGAGCTGTTTGATAGATATTTGAAAGAAATGCCCATCCTCGGAGAGAGCAGATCAAGCAGAAGGAAGGCTTTGTGGTGAGCGCTATCAGCCTGGGATTTGGGTGTCCCAGCCTTGCCCTCTGCAGAGACTGAGACATGATGAAAACAGCCCACGGTTCCTCGTCTCTGCCCGGGGGATAATATCTTATCCCTCAGAGCAGGCACTGAGGATAAGCGCTTTGCAGATGTGGCTGAGGGTGTAGCTGGACGCGCATTTAACGTGTTGTTGTTTGTTGCCTGGGTTACTTTTCAGCCATATCAGCTTTCCAATCTTGTTTTGGTTTGGGGTTTTGACATCGGGCTTGTGTGAAGTGAAAGAAGGGGGTAGGAAATGTTGTCACACTCAGTTTCGAGTCTTAACTCAAGCTGCCAAGTCAAATGGTCTCGCGTGTGTTTTACGAACTGGTTTAAATGAAGATGTTCTGACTTTTGGGAGGTTGTTTTTTTTTCTTTTTTTTTTTCTTTTTTTTTTTTAAAGCAATTTGGGTGAATGGATTCTCTTCTTTAATTGGGATTTCTTTCGGAAAAATTGTAAAATGTCACCCAGTTCCAGCTGGAACAGCAAATGTGCCTGCACAACAACGCACTCATCCTTTCATTTAACAGCCCCAATGACACCATGACCCTAACCACTCTGTTGGATACCCCAAAAGGCAGTCTGTAGTGAAGACAGGATATTAAAATCTTCTTAATAGTTAAATTCTAGGGCTGGCTTTCTTTGTGTCTGAGTCGTTAGGTGCAGTGCTTCTAGAGAACGCTGTCTTGAGCTGAAGACTAAGAAATATTTACAGTTAGGTAAGCGTAGTCAAGTAACTCAGGCATCAGCTGAACTGTCTTGGACAATTATGTTTCCGCTGGGGTTTTAGACCTGATTACATCAAATTTCTTGCGTACTTGTAATAATGTTAAGGGAAAACGCCCAGAAGAGGTCATTCCGTGCAGACGTTTTGGCAGAAGTGGAAAGGCCATCTGGCACAGCCTCCTGGTCCCTCGGAGCTTTTCCTTCGTCTCTGTTAGTACTTGCGTGGGACCTCTGTTCCCATGGCACTCCGATGTTTGCTCCCCAGTGGGTAACGTGCTTTTTGGGCAGGCCCACGCACCTGAAGCAGGGAGAGCTGTCCCCCTTCCACAGGTGGGGAGGTGAGGTGCAGAAGGGCCGTGTGAGTGGACTCGCAGGGATTAGAGCTGGATGGCAAACACGGTTTCCACCTTGTGCTGCTCTGCCCCGTCCCTTTCCTGGGGCTGCCACCCCTGCGGCAGGGATGTGCGAGCCACGTGAGACACAGCACGTGAACTGCTGCGGTTTGTAGCTCGGAGTGGCAAGGCAGAGCAGCGTCGGTCAGGAGTTACCTCACTACACCAGCAGGCGTTTGGGAGCTGCTTCATGTTCCGTGCAAACCTTGCTGCTGTGAGAACAAACCGAAGGAACTCGTGGGAGAGGGGTGGTAAGGTCACTTGGGGCAGTAGTAGCCACATCTGACTCTGCTCTGCTCGTGCTTGTGAGTCAATTTGCAGCAAGATTTTCCTGTTGGCACATGCCAGGGGTTTCCTGGCAACGTGTAAGAAAATTATGGCGAAGCAGTAATGCACTCCAGGTCTCTGAAGACCCAAAGTTGTCTCCACCGCTTTTTTCTCCCCCTTCTCTTTTTTCAGGCCTTTTACCCTGCGGCCTCTTCTTCCAAACTGATTTCTGTCTTGTGGGTTTTATCCACAAAGGGGTTTGCCCAGCTTTCACCCAGACAGCAGGCAGCAGAGCTCACATCTGGTGCAGAAGAAAAGAGATTCAGTTTGCACCAGTTTTGTCTGTTGACGTTGTGGTTTGACTTGCTGGTGAGAGGTTCGCCTTCCTCCCCTCGTGTGACTGGTCTCACCTGAAGTGGGCCAGATCCTGGCTGCCACCAAGCTTCTGTGTTACGACCTCTACCTGATGCATGTTTCTTCCTTAGCGAGTGAGTGGCTTTGGACGTAAGGCCCAGCTAAAAACGAGTTAAAATAACAAATGAAATCGAGCCGACAATTCAAATGCTGCCTTGATTGGATGGCTAAATGTAACCTAGCGGCTGTTGGCCTTGATGATATCCGCGTGCCATGATAGAAGGAGGCTTGGAGGAGAGCTTTGCAGCCTGTGGGCCTGCAGCAATTTACTGTTGCAAAACACTTCCAATCTGCTCATGTCTTCATCATCCTTGGCCGGGTTTCTAGAGCTTGGCACGCTGGAAGAATTTTACCTGTAGGCATGATCTGTGCTGTAAGACAGGCTGTTTAGCAAGATTTTTCTCGGCTAAACCTAAAGATCCAGCTGTGAATTGCCAAAGACGTGGAGGAAGTGGGTCAGGGAGGACAAAGGCGGGCCTTGAAGGGTGTAGCTCTGCCAAGCCGTGAGGCGGCAGCCAGGGAATGTCTTTTGTTGAGCAGGGCTTGTCAGACGCAGCTCCTCTCGAGATTAAGAGGCCCGAAGCACCCAAATCTGCCTGCGTCTTGTCTGTGGGGTGCTTCAAGCCTCCTGGGATTTATAGGTCTGGAAGAGGGGGAGTGGAGATTGGGTCTTACTGAGTGTTTCTTAGGCAAACTCAGTTTTCTTGTCCCTCCGGAAATACTGCTCTTCATCCCCAGTCTTCACGGTTTCATCCAGTTATGCCTTCTGTCCCAGACAAGGCCCCAAGGCTCATCCCTACTGGAAAACTGAGGGTGAGGTTAGGTTCAGGCTGTGATCTGCCCTCAGAGAGCACTTCTCTCTGCTGTTCTGAACGGCCTTTCCCCTTCCCCTCCATCTTTCCTCAAGTTGTTACAGCCTGCTGTTGGTCTCTGCTCGTCGGTACGCTCACTAACCCCGCTGTGTAAACGGACCAGAGAAAAAAGAGGGAAACAAAACCCGAACTAATTTCTAATGGCAAATAAGGCTCATGTTATAAATAATTAGAGCAATTAGCCGGCAGAACAAAGGACCAATAGAAGCTGCCATCTTTTGAATCTTCTAACAGAGACACAGCTGGTGGGGAGGTGTCCCTGCGTTTGCCTCAAGCAAATGACAGGAGTGAACGGACTGAGTTCTGCGAGTGCGCGAGGTTGGACGAGCTGATTTAGTGATCTCTGGCATTACAACTTTCCTTCTAAGCTTAAAAAAAAGGTCTTTCAGAAGGAAGCAACAGCGCAGCGTAGATTAGATGTTCATCTGGCAGCTAACCAGCCCAAAAGGAAAAAGCTTTCACATTTTGTTCTGTTCAGCACTCGCTCTTCTCCAAGAATTACTCCCAAGAATCAAGCTAGTGCAAATCCAGGGCAGCTCTCTCTAATGTGGGGCGAACCGCGGAGTCACCGGAATGGTATGAAATGAAGCTTTTTTTTAAAATAGTCACAAATAGTTTCAAAACAATACCGGGCACACGCAGTGTTTGCACTGGAGGAGGGAGGGGAGGCAGGGTGTTTTGTTACCCACGTGCTCTTTTTGGTCTCTTTTGCACACTTACTCCTGGGGCAGCGTGAGCTGAGAGACCGGCTCCTGCGAGGGTTAGGCGCAGTTGTCCTTGGAGATGATTCAGAACATGAGGTACTCGTTAAGGTCGTATGAATTGCCTTCCGAGGTTTCCTGCCTCCCTCCATTGACTGGCTGAGGAGCTCGTGCTCCTGCTTAGACTTGCGAGTTAGGAGCCAGGCGAAGTCAGCCTGACCGCTCCTCCCCGATGGCATTCCTCCGTGCCACAAAGGCCCTGCCCAGCCGGCAGGCCCGAGCCGATCCTGCGGCCTCCACAGCTGCTGTCTGTGGGGTGAGTCACGAGGAAACGCACGGGGCTACTGAGCGAGCTTTGGCCCGGCCTCGCAGCGCTCCGCCACTGCCTCTGGGCTGCCGAGCGCGGAGGGGAGCAGAGGTGGGGTGGGGGAAACGTGTCCTCGTGCTCTCTCCATGGGCTTCACCGTGCGCGTTTGGCCCTGCCCTGCAGGTCGAGGTGCCATGGCAGAGGTGTGGACCATCGCCGAGAGCGTGCGGAGGATCGTTGAAGAGCGGGACCCGCCGGCGCAGAGCTGACTGCTCGCCGTGTGAATCGCCTTCCTGGCCACCTGAAGATAAACCGAACAGGAAACCCAGTCGAGATGGCGCGCGTCCCTCCAGCAGGCTCCCCAGCCGAAGGGTGCAGCAGTTGGCTCCCAGCTGGTGCCCGACTGCCGTGTGGTGCCTCGCTGCAGGCTTGCAGAAACCAAGGCCGAGCCCACGCTGCTTTAGTGTGGGAAAACTCTGTGGTATCTCGCAGCGAGGCAGTAACGTTCCCCCAGGCCCCGCGGCCCCGTGTTTCGCGTGTGAGCCTTTCTCAGGAGGCTCAGAAGGAGCTGCCCGGGTGTCCTGGGTCCGGCGGTGCCCCTGGGGCAGCTGGAGAGGAGGAGAGCGATGTGTGCCAGTCCTGGTGCTGGGAAGCTGGGTGCGGGGACGTGCCCTCTCTCCAGAGCGTGGTCTGCGGCTGTGCTGCCCTCACCTTTCCAGCAGGAGTCACTGTCCAAAAAGCATTCCCCTCCGGGAGCTTTTAGTTCTGCCCCTGAGAAATTGCCTCTTGTAGCTGCTTTGGGGGTGCCTGTGCCTAACGTGTTTGCCTGCGTGTGCTGCTTTTTATCAGAGATGGAAAAAAAAAATGACTGAGAGAAGCTCTCTAATCCTCAAATCAGCCTTTGCCTTTTGTATCTGCTGACCAGCTCGGGAGGCAGAAATCAGAGGGTGAGCCAGCCTGGCACCTGCCCACCTGGGTGCTCCAGGCAGCCGCTGTGGGAGGCCGGGGGGGTGTTTCCCAAGGGAGCGGAGTCGCGCCTTGCCTCTGACCGTGCTCCCCGGCTTGAACATTAACGGGCTGGCCTGGAGAAATTGGGAAATCCTGTGACCCCGCGGACCCGAGCAGCCAGGGCTCCCCCCTTGGCCTTTCCTCGGAAACGTCCTGCCCCTGGGGGAACGGTGCCGGTGAACACGTCGCCGCAGCTCGGTACTGCTGAGCCAGAGTTTATTTTTAACTAGGCCCAGCCAAATTTAAGGCCTTCGGTACAGAATGTGCATCCTGCCTGTGGGGGCAACCTTCAGACTGCTGCGCACGAGGGAAGAGGATATCGAGGTCTGTTTGCGCTCCTTATCTATTCCGCACAAATAAAAACCGCTGAACTTTCCCGTTTTGTCTCTTCCACTGACCAGGAGCCGGGGCGTCAGAGCTTCTAGGAATAAAGGCGGAAGGAGCCTTGTGTGAGCTGCTGGCTCACGAGAAGGGCCGCAGCAGTGCCACAGTTCCCAGCTTTTGCTTCCCAGGGGTTGTGCCAGGCTGCACGGGCGATGTCTGTGGCGGTTTGCTCGTATCAGGATGGTGAAAGCCACCAACACACTGCAGGTTTTTACTTTGAGCTTCTTGAAGGGGGTGGAAGAGATGCCTCTTGATTTCCATGAGGTCTCTGCCTCCTCCTCCCAGAGCAGAGTTCTGATGGTTGCAACTGGCGCTGGACACTGCGGGCTCTCCTCTGTCTCAGCCGCAGCTGTCTCACAGAGTTAAGGCTGTTTATCCTCCCTCCTCGTCTGTGGTTTGGCAACGTGGCCACCCCACAGTGTTCCTCACGCCGCGTCAAAACACCGCGTCCTTGGTACGAGCGCTCATCTGTTACAGAGCTGTTGTGCTGCTTTGAGCTGCTCCAGGCGTCGCCTGCCTTCTCCCCATATAAAGAATACGCAATAAAGAGTATGCTGTGGAGTGTGAGTGCTGGTAATGCAGCAGAAATGGGATCACATAACGTGCCCTCTTTAGTCCCAGAGTTTGTGCTGGGTCGCCTGGTAGCGCGCAGATCCAGGGCTTGTGATCATAGCACCCACCGGCTGTGGATCTGCAGAGGGAGAAAGAAGCTGGTAAGAGAACAGCGTTGCCACTGGGACTCATGGAGAGGCTTAAATCGTGGCTTGCAAATAAATTGGAGAGCCTTGAACACAAAGAGTTACTTCTTTGTCCTGCAAATGTGTAGAGCAGCAGTGGAAGCGTGTGTCTAGGCAGAGCCCGAGGGGATGAGGGAAGGCTTCAGGGCGGCTGCCTGAAAAACGCACAGAGAAGGACGCCGTGCCCAGGCTGCAGAAACAGCTGTAATTTCACCACTGCGTGATCCTCTGCGGAACTGCTGTTGCTCCTGGTTGGAGGCAGGTCCTGATAGCATTGCGGGCAGGGATAAGGGCTGCGAAACCGCCTCTCCTTCGGGGCAAACATCAGAAACAGTTAAGTTCCTCTTTGGAGGCGGAGGGCTGAAGCAATGCCGCTGCCGTCCCCACCCATGGCAAGGTATGTGCCAGCAGCCTCGGGGCAAAAAAGGCTGGTTCGGGAGTTTTTCCTCCCTGCAAAAGCAGCAGAAAGAGCCAAGTGGCGCTGCTTTGCGTCCAGATAGCCTGGCTCCAGACACAGTGCTTCGGGCACCTCCCCTGTCACTTGGGCTGGGAGGTGCGTTAGCAGCGGCCCAAGCCTCTGTCCTGGGAGCCTTCAGCAGAGCAGAGGAACATGAACCATCAGGCAGATTGCTTAAAAATAATAATGAGTAAAAGGCTATCTAGCTGAAAACCCCATGTTTCTTCATTCCTTTCGCGGTTCTGATCTTCCTCTGCTCCAAATCCCTGGCTGTGTCCCCGCAGCCTCGGTGCTCCGTGTTTGACACCGCCTGCAGCGAGCGGGGCCGCGGCGAGCTTGTGTCTTCGAAAGCGCGGTGTGGCAGGAAGCCCTGCGCTTTCCGGCAGAGCTCAGCACCGACCGCAGCGGGGCCGGGGCCGGGGGGGAGATCTGGGACCTGGAAAGGGATGCAGCACCCTGGGGACGGGCAGCCAAAGCCCCGAGGGCTGCCTGTCTCCACTGTGACGATGTTTTGACCCCGAGCAGCAGGCAGGCTGCCTTTCGGAGCACGCCTTGCTTCGGGTCAGTGCATCTGGGTGGATGGGAGCAGCGCGGTTCTGTGCCATGCAGAGGGACAGGAGGGCATGAGTCCGCCGTGCACACCTGGTAGCTATCACCGACCACTTTGTTCTGCCTCGAGTCACTTACCCTTGCTGCTACAGGTCTAGCCGCAGGGGTGATGTTCTGCCTCCTCCAGACCTTTTCCTACGCCCCGGTGGCTTTGCTTTCTGCCTCCAGCAGCGTTTTGGCCTCTCAAGTGGGGAGAGATGAGAAAGCCGCCCGTGTGCCGCGATAGGGACGCGAGGCCGGGCAGACTCCTTGGCACCAGGCGCGCCGATAGCCCTGCTCCAGCGCTGACAGCCTCGCAATTAAAACCTGCAGGTGCAGCGTTCTTGCCCTGGCCAGCTGCCTCAGCGGAGAGCCGGAAAAAAAAAAATGTTTCCAGGAATAATTGAGCTTAATTAGAAGCTTGAATTCCCCAGGGCCGTGCTGCTCAGTGTTTCTGTGCTTGTCTGGAGTCGTGCAGGGGCTGGAGTGCACGCAGGCCAGCCTCAGAGGTCCTGCCCTGCCCTGAAGGTACTCCGGGGTCCTTAGCCAAGGCAGAAGGTGCTCCGAGCTGCGTGGAGGGGACGGAGAAATACCAAGAGCAGGCAGTCTGCTCCCTGCCTGGTCTCACCCTGGTTTTCCCTTTCATCAGTGGGATGTTGTTTTGTATCGTTTCCAGATGCTTTGGTACTGACTGATGATTTGACACGCTCGTTTTAGGGAAATGCTCCATTTCTTTCAGGCTCTGCAGAAGAGGGTTGGGGCTGGGTGACCTCTGCTCGGCCAGCAGAAAACCTGCAGGAAGCCTTAGAGCCGACGAGGAGCAGCAGCAACCCCCAGGCCTGCAGTCAGCTCGGTCTGCACAGCTCCCCGGGCTGCTCTGCAGCTCTGCAGAAACACAACTCACAAACTCGAGCGCGATAAGGTTGGGGGAAGAAAGAAAACCACGTCAACGCCGAGGAATGTGGCCGGGACAGAGCCCGGTCTGCGGCTGTCCGAGCCCCCGGGCAGGGGGGCTGCTGGTAAAGCCCCCAGCACGGACCTGGGGCAACCCCAGCCCCTGACAGCCACGAGCCTTTGCACCGAGGGCAGCACAGTGCCCGTGTCCTGGCCGTGCAGTGCCATGGGGACACATGGCCGGGGACACGGAGCTCCCGCGGGTGCTGCCCAGGAGCCCTTAGGGCCAAGCCGAGGTGGGGGCAGCAGGGAAAGCCCCGGCTCCTGCCTGCTGCTCTTGCGAGCAGTGACCCCGCTGCGCCTGCCCCGTGACCTGGCCCTTGGCAAGCGCGGCTCCTTTATAAAGGCGGCGAGGTTTTGGCCGCCGGCTCTTGCTCTGGAAACGGAGACGGCAGCAGACAAAGCTGGGGGCTCGCTGTGTCCCTCAGCAGCCCCGGGAAGCCCCTTCTGCTCTTCCCTGCCGGGCCTGCTCAGGGGCTTCCCACCCGGGGCTCCTTTCCCTCTGGGGAAGCCACCTTCGGGCCCGAATTTTCCCCACTGTGACCGATCTCTGGGGTCCCTGCACCCTGCGTGCGCGGCGCTGCAAGCCGCAGCCTTTCTGCATGGGTGGCACTCGGTGGCCAAGCTCCTGCGGCGCTCCGCGGGCTGTGAGCAGCAGCCCCGTGCAGCTGCTGGAGCGCCTTCAGCCCTGCAGTCAATGAACCCGGGCGCTTGCTTCAGTGGAAAGTCAATATTGACTCTCTGCCGTCGTTTGCATGTGTCGGCACTAAAATTAACAAAAGCAGAACAGAGCCCACGCTTCGTTCCGATGCCAGTTGTGTTGCGGTGATTCTTAAAAACAAAATAATAAAATAAAGTGGTTGGGCTTACCGACGTTGTGTGCTGGGGGCTGTGGGCACAGGGCAGCCGGGACTTGCTCCCATCCGTGCCCTGGGGCTGGAGGGAGGACAGAGGTGGGGAGGTGATGTGCTTGTCTCCATAACTCACCAACTTATTAATGTCCCCCTTTGTCCTCCTTCAAAAAGCATCCTTCCCTCAAAGCATCCCCCTCCTGACCCCAAAGCACCCCCATCCTTCCCCCAGGGCACCCCTCTGATCTGGGCCGCCTCCGTCCCTGCCTTGTCCCCAGATCCCTGGAGGGGACACGGGGGCCGGGGCCGGGGCCGGGCAGGGAGCAGCATGGGCCATGGGAACCGGCGGCATCCCTGTGGTTTAGAAACTGGAAATAAAAGCTGAAGCGGTTTGAAGGCTCGGCCTCGAAACAGGGAAGGTGGCGGGGGAGCAGAGAGGAACCAAAACCCGCCTGCGGAGGAACCATCGGGGCAGCGAGGGAGAAGTGAGAGCGGCTGTGATTACTGCAGGCGGCGGTGGGAAGGGTGGCAGCGCTATCTCTGCCTCTTTCACTTCCCCGTCCCAGCACCTCCTCCTGCCTCCAGCCTCGTTTTTCACTCCCGTGGCTGCCCAGAGGTGGCCGGGCCCCGGTGCTGTGCTCAGGTGGTGTGCTCTGGGGGCTGAGGGCTTCCCTCTGAATTAAACCAAAAGAAAAAAAAATGGTGTAACTGGGGGGAAAAGAAATGCCAGGAAGGTGAGGCCGCTCCCTGAAAGCCGACCGCTTTCATCCCAGAGGAGCCCTGGGCTCGCGGGGCTGGGCAGGGAGATCACAGGCGGCGCCGGGTCGGATGTGCTGGAGCTCCTCCAGCCCTGGCCAGTGCTTAAATAGAAAGGTTACGTACCCGGGGGATTTATTTCATCTTTTAATTGGTTGTTTGTTTACACGGCTCGGGAGCTCTCTGCCAGTGTTTGCTTTGCTGGCTCGCTCGGCTCCTGTGAAGCCGGGATGTGCCGGGACTGGAATTTGGTTCCTGCCACAGAGGTGATGGCGATGGAGACCCCAAACGCTGGGCTTTGGGACACCCTTCTCCTGAGCATCCTCATGGGGAATGGTGCAAAACACCCTCGTGTTCTCGTAGCCCTTTTCCTTCCAGCAAGGTTGGGAGCCGAGGGATCCTTGCCCGGGCTCAGCACCCCTGCCCAGAGGGGAGGAGGGCAGGGATGCTCCTGGTCCTCCTGCGGGCTCCCAGAGCTGACATCAGTGGGGATTTTGGGAGGAGCTGATGGGCGTCGCTGCAGGAACGTGGGCTTCTTTCTGTTGGTTTTGGGGCCGCAGACATGTTAACACCCGCTTTGCGCAACCGATCAATTTCTCAACCTTTTCTCTCTGCAAACAGCTGGGGACGGGGGCAGGTTGCTCAACTGGGGGCAGGAGAGCCGCCTGCCCTGCCCGCCTCGCTGACCCACGGGTCTCCCTTCTCCTCTTCCTCCCTTCTCCTCTTCCTCCCTTCTCCTCTTCCTCCCTCCAGCGCCACGCCTGGGAGCAGATCCTTGCCTTACCCTCCCTTTTTCCCCCTCCTGGCTTGGAGGCGAAGCTCCTCAGGCGCCCACACTTTGTATTTTATTAGCAGGGGGAGGAAGATGATGGGCACTGCGCCATGCCGAAGGCCAGGCGCCACCCTACGAGCATCCTGTTCTTGGTGTCACCAAGCTTTGGTCCATGTGGCCGGACAACAGCAGGCATCGCGTGCCAGCCCCAGGCCACCCGTTGACCTGCTTGAGGAAGGTGCAGGAGATGCCCGGAGCATGCAGGAGGTTGGACCGGCCAACCGAGAAGCTTCCGAGATGCTGCTGCCCTCGGTACGATGAGGGATGAAGGCTCTGGGGAATTTTCCCCTCTTGCCGCAGGCTGTTGGGGGAAAAAATATACATCAGGAAGCTTCCTGGCTGGGCACGGTGGAGTTCTGTGTCAAGGCAAACAAAACAACTGAAATCCCTCTTGCTTCGTGCCATGGGCTCAACTTCAGCCATGGGCTGGGGTCAGTCGGGGCTGGGGCTGTATTTGGCCACTTTGGAGGGAATCAGTAGTGGCATGGCCACCGTCAGCCTTCATCACCACCGTCATCATCACGATGGCACCCGGGGTTGGGAATCACCTCCTGGAGAGCTGCCGGAGATGGGTGAGGTGCTGCTTTTTGTGCCGCCGGAGAGCCCGGGGCCGGGATTTACCCACAGCGGCCGCTGGTGAGAGGTCTGGAAAACCCAGGGCCTGCCGCGCCTTGCGCCGGGCTTCCCAAAGCGGAGTAAGCTGAGCCCGGCCCATTAATTACCTGCTCGGGGACAAAGTTCGTGGGTTTGGGCTGCCCCCTCCATGGAAAAAAAAATAAAATGCAAATTAGGCAGCCTCGTTAGGCGGCAGAACGTGTCTCTTGATGCTTGCACATCCCTGGGCCCGATGCGCACCGGGCTCCTTCTATCTCCTGGAGCCTGCCTCCAAAAGCAACTTTTTTTAAATTTTTTTATTTTTTTATTTTTATTTTTTTTTTCTTATTTTTGTTCCTTCCTCCCCCATAACCCTATTGATTTTTCCACCTGGTCCTGAGCCTGCATCCACGTAGGTGCGTGCTCAGGTTTTGCTAGCATCTGGTCCGTGGCCGACCCTGCCCCAGTTGGCAGCGTGGTGCCCCGCGGGAGCCCTGTTTTCCCCTCGGTGGCTTCTGCCTTATCTCTCCAAGGCTTTTCACCTGGTTTTTACGTCAAAGGCACGCTTGGTAGCCGTGTTGCTGGCGTGCCTCAGCAGTTTCAGCCCAGGGCTGCCAGGGGTGGTGCCCCCGCAGGCTTTGCTGCTTTCTGGGTGCTTGCCTACAAGGTGGGACATGGGTAGGTGAACCTCCCAAGGGGAACCCATTCCCTTTACACAATCCAATCATAGCTTTTAAAAAAAAAAAAAAAAAAAAAAAAAAAAAAAAAGAGAGAGAGAGAGAGAGAAAAATAAGCATTCCCTGAAGCTGAGATCCCCCAAAAGCGGAAAAGATCCCCCAAAAGGGGGAAGAAGCAGCGTGGCCACATCTATGGGATCCCACCACTACCAGCTTTCTAGACATCCCTCCATTGGGTTTCCCGGTGAAGAAAACTGGCAGGCAAGACCCAAAGCCACCACCGCAGGGACAAGGGAATGGGGAAGAAGAGCTCAGACCCCAAAGCATCAGGCAGGAGGAGGTCCCACAGCCCAAATGTTGGGCCCGAATCCGAAACATCGTGTTGGGCACGACCAAGAACACCACTCATTTCTTCTTTTTTTTTTTTTTTTTTTTTTTTCTGCCTGGGCAGAAGGAGATTTGGAGGTGTCTGATGGGTTTTCTGTTGCCTGCCAAGCAGATGTGCTCTTTTTACAGGCATCAGACACCCGGGCTTGCCCTTTCTGGCTGGAAATGCCAGCTCCTATGTCCGGGGATCCAGATGGCTTTGCATGACCAAAGAGTGCCCCATGGTTGGAGAAAGGCTTTTCCTGCCTCTGCTTTTGGGGTTGAGGCACATCTTCCACCACGGAGAGCCTTGAGGGGTCCCTCTGTGCCAGCCCATGCATGGGGGTGCAGGGCCACGGGATCGGGGCTTTCCACCCTGCCCCATTTCCCCGGGCTGTGGGACTAGAAGATGGCTCAAAGCCGAGGCCGTGGTGTGTCCCCACGTCTCGGGGACAGCCACGGGTGCCACCAGGCTTGGCCCCGAGGGGCGCGGTGACCATACGCCACCAGGGTGGGACCCCAGGGGGTTTTCCAGCAGGGATCTCTGCCTTGCTTTGGCCCTGCCAGGGCAGAGCAGTAATTTTCCATCCAGCTTGGCGGCGTGGAAACACACCCAGGCATGGAAAAAGCCTGGAAGGGAAGAAAGAAGAAAAGGAGACACTTGGCCAAGGCAGCTTGGCGGGGTCCCAAGGCAAGGAATGGCTTCAGGTTCATCCCCTGTACACGGCCCGGGACCCCAAACCCTTTAACCCTGTACTAATAACAAGCTGTTTATTGCCCTAGTCAATTTGGTCTCCATCCCCGAAGGAACATAACGCAAGGAGTGGGAAAGGCTTCTGTGCAAGGAGTGGGGGAAGAAACTGGAAGAGAGACAACGGGGGCGGGTAGGAGCGAGTCCCGGGAGGATAAATAGGGGTGGCTGCTCCCTGCCTCTCCTTTTGGCAGATCTGGGGCAGCCGAACTGAGCCGGCAGCCGGCAGGCTGAGAGCAACCCAAAGGAGGTGCTTCTCCACACTGCTGGGAAGAGAAAATCCCAGGAGGGATTTTCCTTTGCCACCAAGGAGCAAGCCTGGGGTGACCTGGGCTGGGTCCCCAGCCTGGACGGGACAGGTCCTGCTCCTGACAAAGAAAATCCCCTGACATCTCTTCCAGGCTCCTTTGTGCAGCCCCCCCAGGGACAACCCACCTGGGGACCCCCCTGAGGACCTGCATGGGGCCAGCCTCAGCTGGCCAAAACACGACTGCCCCAGGGCCAGACCCAGCTCTGTGGCTGGAAATAAGTCCCTTTATTATTATTTTTCCCCCTTATTTTGGCTCTTTTGGCCAGATCAGTTCCCTGGGTCTGCTCTCCCTGATCTCACAGGTTACGGGTGGTGGAAGGACAAAGGCAGGAGCAGCTGGGCAAGGAGGAGGAGACGGGGCAGGCAGGCCTGGGGTGGCCATGCTCAGCCCCAGGAACTGCTCCAAGGGCCGTATTCTGCCCCATGTCCTCTGAACCCCACGGAGAAATCAAGCCACCGCTCGCTTTGCCACTTACAAGACCATTGTCCCTCTCAGCAGGCAGCAGACCTGCATGGACAGAGGTGTCTCCACCCCGGTGATGGTTCTTGGTGGCACAATGAGGTTTTGGAGGAAAAGCTGAGCAGGGGGGCATGGGATCTGGGTCTCTAAACTTCTCATCACCACAGAAAAAAAATAGCAGAGACAAAATCACGCTCCTCATGGTCATGTTTGGCATCCCTCAGGGGTTCATGCCCGCTCCGCTGTTGCTGGGGGGATATCTTGTTATCTGCAGATAATTACCTAGAGATAATGATACCTGCACCCACGGTGAGGTCTTACTGGGTCTCATCCTTCCTGCTTTCCTGGGGCACCCGCGGGTAGTGGGAGTGTAAAGGGAGAAGCTCAGTGGTGCCTCATCCAGAGGTGGCCACCACCAGCCGTGCCCCAAAACGACCACCAGCTGCTCCATCAGGCTCCTGGGACCTCGGGAACCTCTCCTGGCCCCAAAATAATGGGGCCCCGAGGAGTTCATTGAGGGCTTCGTGTCCTCGGGAGGTGGTGGCTCCGATTCTCTCCGTCCCGCTTGCATGATGCAAGACCCAGCTCGCTCCATGGGGAATGGGCAAAGTGTGAATTAAGAGCAGCTGGCTCCAATTAGCTCCGTAATTAGGGCTTTGTGGAGAACATGGCTACCTCCAGGGGTGTCTCCAGGGTGAGAGCTGCTAACAAGCCTGGAGGCCCTGGGATGGGGTTAAAGCCACCTTGTGGGTGGGAGCGGAGGGGTGGGACAGGATGGATGGGGACATCCTTGGGTTGGTTCAGTTGGGCAGAAATTGGAGAAATCACCCCCAGATTTCCCTGGGGCTCTCGAGGAACCAAGACCCTATGAGCGTGTTGATACAGGAGGCTCCAGTCAGAAGCTGCCCCCCATGCCAAGCGATGGAGGCTCCATCTGCAGAGCCATAGAGGACATTGGTTTGGATTTTTTTTAAGGAGGGAGGATCACTGTGTGCATAGCTGTGGGGCTGCAGAGCCTCCTTGGGGTGCTGACTGGGCTGTCCCCATCGGTAGGGTCAGAAAAATTCAGGATCAGCCCCTGCTGGTCCCCTTGGGTACCAAGTTGTGCCACGATGCTGCTGTTTTTCAGGCATCCAAGGGACTTCCCATCTGCCTTTCACCCCAGGGCTTGCAGCCCTGCTCCTCAGTCCCTCCTCAATCCCATCCTGACCACAGCTTGGAGAAATGAGCCCAGTCTGGAGCCGGCACATTTCCTGAGCGCCGCCGGGGCCCAAAGACAGCGAACCGCAGATAAAAGTTGCCCAAGCGATGAACCCGGAGATAGCCACCGGCGCTGCCGGGGCTGCGAAGCCTCAAAGAGACAACTTGAAAACCACACACGGTCAAAATCGGGCTGGGGCAGGCAGATCTGCTCCCAGGCTGCTCGGGAGGAGGGCCTGGCACCGGCGCAACCATGGGTGCTCAGCCCCCGTCCCCCCCCCCAATGGCCGTGCATCACTGGCAGTACCCGAGCTCAGCATCACCCCCCAAAGACCATTTCCCCCAAACCTCCCATGTCCTAGTCTATATATTCAAATACAAATATATTTAAAGTTCCCATCTACTGTAAGCAAGCTGCCTTGGTGCACCAGCAGCCCAAATTTCGGTTGGTGCTGCGCGTGAAATGATGAATCACACAGGAAGCTGTAGAGAAGGAAATTCTGCAGCAGAAAGAGAGA